>NCQS01148689.1:719-11737 GCA_002740445.1 Pachycereus pringlei | reverse complement strand
ACCCAAATTGCTATTGCTTAAGTTGATAAAGCATCCCACATTCACCCCCATTTTTCCCGTTTATGATCATGAGTAGCCAATGAAGAATATTGAGGTAGTGGCCACAATAGTCCACCCGTGGCGGCCCTATTTTCTAAGCTTCTTCGTTTCCTCTTCATTTGTGGCTGAAAATAAGCAGTTTTGCTATTTAAAGATTTTCTCAATTGAAGCATTGGATTCCATCCTTTTCATATTAGTGTGAAGAAGAGATCGAAGATAGAGAATTTTGCAAGTTAGAAGGCCCCTGAAGATCGAAAGATTCTTAGAGGCACACTTTCTATAAGCATTTCTTTCTCTCCTTTTTTGTCTTGAACTTTTGCTAGACATTCTTGCCATTGAACTCTTTTGAATTTGTTAGTCTATTCATGAGTGGGTAGTTTTCTCTAATTTAGGGGTTTCCAAATCCAACAATGATGTTGACTTTTACTTGTTGAACTCTTGTGCTCAATCTTATTTTAGAATTAATTCAATTTAGCACTTTGATTTTATTGCTTCGTGGGTTCTTTTTTGGTTTTTTCCAAATTTGCTTGCATAAATTAGATAATAGGGTAAAGCACTAGAAGGAGAAATCTATTATCGGATTGCCTAGTCTATACTTGACTTTGTGATTGGTTGAGAGAGAATCGCGTGATGAGAGGTCAAATCGATAATCTTGAATCTATAATTGCGACTAAATTGAAAGCTCTTAAGAAATGGTAATCGGTTTATTGACTTATAACCATTAAAGGGCCACTCTGTGATATCTTGCGCGCCCTAGTTATGCTAACATTGGTTACTATTTTAAATCCTTTCTTTTTTTGGTAATAATGTAGGTCGTCAGTCATTCTCTTGGAGCTAAAATAGTTTTTTGTTTAAAAACAAAAATAAGACTATTAGGACACTTGTATATTTGCTTCATTGCTTTGCTTGCTATGCATACTTTATGAGTAGTTTCATATTTCCATTACTTGGGCATTTTGTGTTGATTTATTGGTCTAATAAAAAAAAAAATCTTTTCTTGTATTCCCATAACTAGAGAGTCAATGGATTGATAAAAAGATTGGAATGATTTGGCAAAGGAATGAAAGAACCCAATGAGTCAAGCAAAAATGATTTTGATGAGATATGTAATTCTTTTAATGCATTGTTTGAGAGAATGAAAGCTAAGTGGAATATTAGGTGTGAATGAGTTTAGACTAGCACTAGAGAAAATTCTCGATGCATTTGTGAGGCAGCAAGTTAAGTCCAAGACCTCTAAATTACTATCATGGGTTTCTAGAACTCATTAGGTGCTATCCATGGAAGTGTCACTAAACTAGAACAGAAACTAGAGTCCCACCTATCTTGATGTGTGCATGATGTGAAGAGCTCTCAAACCATCCCCTTTTAGAGATCACCCATCTTTTGCGACCAAAAGTACTCTAGAGCAGCTAATGGGATCCATATCCTTATTGCTTTAGAGATAAGTGCTAATGTCAACCTTATATGCAACCATTGCCTAACAGAGAATAGGATTATCCTAGGACCCAACCTCATTATGGTCCTTACGGCACAAGTAGAAAGTCAAGGTTGACATTTCTAATTTTAATGGTAGATGTAACCCTAATGCATTCATAGATTGGTCAGATTATTATAGGACTACTTTGAACTCTATAGTGTAGCTACATTTAATGGGTCTATTTTGCTAAAATGAAACTTGTTGGGTTTGTTAAGAAACACTAGCAAAGTGTCTAAAGAAAGATAGTCTACTTAGGAGAATCACCTATAACTTTGCACGATGAAATGAAACATAAATTAAAAGAAAATATTTGCCTTCATTCCATAAAAGGCATAGGTTGAATAAGTGGTTGAATTTGAAACAGTCTATTAATGCGTCTAACTATTATGCTCAATTTAAGAAAAGGAATCTCTAATGTGCTGTTATAGAAGAATAATGGATGACTTCATCTACGTTCATTAAAGGACTTAGAGACGTCTTTAAGGGAGACATAAGCCTACAATGGTATGAGTCTTTAGTAGAGGCTTACCAAAATCCCCTAAAGATAAAGAAATGTAAAATGCCTCTTTATCCTCGTAGATGAACTTTCCAAGCTAAGGAGTCTAAGCCCTCAATGGCTATCTTTCAAAACACCTCTTACTCTAATGGACAATTGTAGTATAACAAATTGTCTATGAGCAATGCCTAACCAACCATTTTACGAACTCTACTATGGGTAACTTCTTCACATCACCTTTAATTTACTGTTCTTCTTCATTCTTGTGCACTGTGTGTCAGAATTATCATCAAGATGTCACCCAACTTCTCACCATGCCAACCGTACCCTTAATATGGGATCAAAAATTCTTGAAATAGATAAAGCTATTTCTCTTTCTACTATTAAAGAATATGAAAGAGATAGTTATCTTACTTTCATTAGATGTTTTTATTTCTTCTACTAATTATGATTTTTGGAAATGTGCTGTTGCCTTTGAGACTAAAATGTAATGTGGTGATAAGATTATTCACTTAGTCATTACTAATGGCAGTTCCATGCATGTGATTTTGCAATCTACTATTAAACTTCTCAAGCTTACGCTTATGCCCTACTCCATCCCTATTAAAATTTCTAAGTTTGATAAAACATCTTTAATCATTTTTGAAAAGTGTGAAGTCCATCTCAAATTAGCTGTAAATTCTCAAATAGTTTGGTCTTATGTTTTCCCTATGGATGTTCCTTACCTTTTGTTAAGTGGTCCTTGGGTTTATTTTAAAAAAATGCATATAATTTTTGAAAAGATAACACTTATGTGTTCACTTGTGATGTATAAAGGATTAGATTAGCTCCTATTGGCCATTAGACCACAATGAAATTAAAGGATCTAGCTCCAATGTAACGCCCCTGTCCGAAGTTTACAGGCGCGTCACCACCATGGATGTTCTGTTAAAAACACCCATAAGGCTATCTAAGATCCTCAACCTTAGCTAATCTGTTAGTAGGCAAGCGTAGTGAAAGCTCATATCAAAATCTAACTAAAGTTTGGTATGATGATTCTAAAACATGCACTTATATGCATATCTACATCAAATCCATAATAATCTTATAGGTTTACATGCAAAATACATTCATAACGAAACTAATAAACATAATCCACTGCATAAACCTATAACAAGGCAAGCATTCCAGCTTGATTCTTCAAAAAGGTATTCAACATATAGTAAGCCTTCTTAATGCTTCCGTCATCCCTTTTAGCGTTAAAAAACCTAAAAATGGTGAGATCATGAGCTCCCCAGTGAATAATGCTTACCTTCTCCATTGTTGCACTTTGCACATTAACCAATTAACATATAGCCACACAATACGCATATCTTATGATATATAAACAGAACATAGCATTTAGAATATGACATAAGTGCATGCGCATGCTTTAGAAAAAGGAAATAGAGACTCATATCCCTCATATCTATGATGATCAGGAACTCACAAAACACATACATGCACATGCCATAAGGTGGACAATTATACTAACTTAGCCATACATGTCCCATACTAAGTACAATTCAAGGATCCTCGTTTCAACTTAAGTCCCTAAACAAGCTCTGTTGCTAGTCCATTCACCAAACTAGCCATGATCGTCACATACCAACCATGCCCTTCAAGATCCCAGTCCTCGCTAGAGTCCGAAAGAAAGTAAAGTCCACTAAGTCAAGCTAATGGTCTGCCCATAACCATAATTAGCTCATACATTAAAGTAGATTTCTCACAAAGTTCACATACTTGCCATATATAGATAATATATTCCTTTGAACACACAAATCCATTACATATGTAGCCAGAACCAATCACCATCTAACAAACGTCATAATATATTCTAAATCCAAGCTGAATCCAATTTCATAGCATATCATAAATACCTAACTTCACCAAAACTCTTTAGTTTAGGGGAAATCAACTCATGCCCTGCACAAAGAACTATCACAACATAACGGTGACAAACGCATCCTAGTCAACCAGCCACAGCTCATTCATATGGTGGACCAGTTGCAACCCATTCATTTGGAACCGACCAGGGACCTTGGCTCTATAGGATGCAAACTGCCTATAAACATAAACCCTGGAGTCACATTCACATCTAGAAGTTCAGGTTGAAACCATCATTACTTACCAGGTACCCACATGGCCAAGATAACATACAAGGCTGACATTCATATGAGATGGGATTGGCTAGATCCTCTCCCGCTGGGTGACCTCAACATAATGATAGTCACTACTATGACCATACCTCTAGAACCCAACGTAACAGCCTTAGACAAGACATGAACCTCCTTCCCCAAAAACATTGCTTCATGAAATCATGTAGCTCATATAATCACATTTGTATTTGGCAAAGAAGCTTAATTTCAAAATTTTAAGAAAAATATAATAAAAACAAAACATAATTCCACACAAAATGATTTTCACAAATTTGTTTTTGCACCACAAAGACACTCATTATTCTTAATCTCAAAATCAACCCACACATGATCAATCTACTATTGACGCATACAAACAGCCCATGATAATACTAAATATGACAATTTCACTAAGAAATTCATAGCACAAAGACCTCACATTCAAAATTCACGAAACTCTACAAAAATTACTAAATATCATGAATTATATACCATACGATTTTCATCATGTTCCTATGAGTCAGTCCTCCATAAAAATTGAAACAGTACCTGAAGTTATACATTAAAAACATAGCAATTTCAATCAAAAATCCATAAATTATAATATGCACTTCCAAAATTCATGAAATTTTATAAAACGTATCCATGTACCATAGAATATATGGAAAAAGTTTCAAAATTTTTCACTAAGTAAATAACCCCCAAAAATTAAAATAATGGCCAAAATCATGCACTAAACAAAGAAAAGTTCATAACTGACAAACTACCTATCCACAATACATGATAATTTACATGAAATTTTCACATAACATTTATATTCTGCAGTAAAATTTTCATAATTTTTCTGTAACCCAATAACTTACAGTAACTAAAACAGTGGGCAAATGTTGCACTAATGAACATGGTAGTTTCATTCAAAAATTCATAACTCATACAATACAACTCTAAAATTCACAAAACTTTGCAGATTATTGTCAAACATAGTGACGAACATACAATAAAAGTTTTAGACATTTTTGCCACTCCATTAATTTACAGAAATTCAAATACTGGGCCAATCCAGAGCCATTCCAAAAATTCAACCTACTTTCTATCATCTTGTTCTTTCAATACAAGCAATCAAACCAATAATCCATATTCTAGCATGTATATAAACAAAGTCATAATGTAATTATTTATTCATAGCATCCACTTAGTTCAAAATCACAATTAAGCATCAAACTCTTAGGGTTGGTTTCTAGAAAGTGAAATTAGAGTTATAATCTGCTAAACCCTGAAAACATCAAATTCAAAGCTTCAATCCTCAGTTGATTTCTCAAATTAAAGGATAAATCATTAAATTCATCTTGCCCTAATCAATTTTAAGTTGGAGAAAGTAAGAATTACTCGCCTTTAACCAAATTTCTAATTCTTCTTCTTCCTTCTTCTACTCCTTCATTATCATCTTCTTATTCTTCTCCTTTTCCTCCTCCTCCTCCTCCTCCTCCTTCTCCTCTTCTATGCCTCGACCTCTCCCTCTCATAGTTTGTGCATGTGTTGTGATTCTTTTGGAGCAAAGAAAGCAGAGAAGCCCCTCACCCCTTTTACGTGAAAAAAACAAAAACATCTATACCCTTTTCTCCTTTTTTGGGAGAGGGGATGCCTACTAAAAACAATAGATCCTTATAACAATTATCGAAAATTGCACAAACATAACTTAAGCATATAAAACTCCAATTGAAATAGCGTATATCATACATACAGACGACGTACCAATATACAAGTCATAATATTATTTTTTTAAAAAAAACTCGGGGCTTTACGTCTTCCCCCCCTTTAAAAAAAGTTTCGTACTCAAAACATGCCATTTCCAATTTTCTAATATCAAGCTCCACGCCAAATAAAGTTGCATTGCAAGTCAAGGTCATGCAAGAGACACACAGCTCATGTAACTACAAGAGACACACAGCTCATGTAACTAGACACACACCCATCATAAAACATAGAGTCAATCACATGTCCACACGAGCCCTATAGGTCAGCAATTGCTGATACCACTTATGTAACGCACCCGCCCCCAAAGATTATAGGTGCGTAACCGCCGTGGATGTTCGGTTAAAAATACCAACAAGGACATCTAAACTCCTTAACCTTTGCTAAGCTATTAGTAAGCGATAATAGCAAAACTCATATTGAAATCTAACTAAAGTTGTGCAGGGTGATTCTAAAACATGCGCTTATATACATACCTAGAGCAAATCTGTAACAATCTTACTAGTTTACATGCAAAGTACATTCATAATGCAAATAATAAACATAATCCACTGCACAAACCTATAACAAGGTCAACGACATTCCAGCTTGATTCTTCAAAAAGGTATTTAGTAGATAGCTAGCCTTCTTAATGCTTTCGTGATCCCTTTTAGCATTCAAAAACCTGAAAAATGATAAGGTCATGATCTACCCAGTCCAATGAATAATTCTTACCTTCAGCATTATTACACTTTGCATATTAACTGGTCAACGCATAGTCACACAATATATATTTCTTATGACATGCAAATAGAACATAGCATTTAGAATACAACATAAGTACATGCTCACACTCCACAAAAAGGAAATAGAGACTCATATCCTTCACCTCATTATGATCCTAAACTCACAAAACACATGTACACATGCCTTGAAGTGGACAATTATACTAGCTTAGCCGTACCTATCCCATACCAATTACAATTCAAGGACTCTTGTTTTCACTGAAATCCCTAAACAAACTTTGTTACTCTATGCACTAAACTAACTATGATCATTCCATACCAATAATGTCCTTTGGGCTCCTAGTCCTTACTAGAGCCCAAAGAAAGCAAAGTTCACTAAGTCAAGCTGATGGCCAACCTATAACCACAATCAGCACATACATCAAAGCAAATTTCTCAAAAAGCTCACATACTTGTCATATACACATAATATATCCTTTTTTAACAAACAAATCTATTGCACATGTAGCTAGATTCAACCACCATCTAACAAACATGATAATATATTCGAAATCTAAGCCAAAATCCAATTTCACAACATATAATATATTCTTAGCTCAATTAAAGCTCTTTAGTTTAAGGGAAATCAACTCATGGCCTGCACAAAAAACCATCACAATATAAGGGTGACAAACACATCCTGGTGGACCGGCCACAGCTTATTCATATGGTACCAGCCACTAGTAGACAAGCTACAACACATTCATGTGAAAACAACCAGGCACCCTGGCTCTAGAGGATGCAAATTGCAGACAAACATAAACCATGGAATCACATTCACATCCCAGTAAGTTCAGGTTGAAACCATCGCTACTTATCAGGGACCCGCATGGCTAACATAAAACATAAGGCTGGCATACATATCCTAGGGAATCGGCTAGAACCTCTCCCTCTGGGCAACCTGAACACAAGGACTGTCACTATTATGGCCATAGCTGTAAAACGCAACGTAAGAGCCTCAGGTAAAACTTGAACCTCTTTCTCAAAAACATTACGTAATGAAATCATACGGCTCGTATAATCACATTTTTATTTACCAAAGAAGCTTAATTTCACAATTTTGACAAAATCTAGTTAAACATAATTCTACCCAAAATGATTTCCCCAAAAAACAAATTTTACACCACAAAGGCACTTCACTGTTCTTAATGCCCAAAATCAACCTACCCATGATCAACTAAAGTATATGCATACAAATAACCCATGATTACACTAAATATGAAATTTCACTAAGAAATTCATAACGCAAAGACCTCATATCCAAAATTCCCAAAACTCTACCAAAAAAATACCAAATATCATGAAGAATATACCATATAATTTTTATAATTTTCCTATAAGTCAATCCCCCACAAAAAATCGAAACAGAACTCGAAGCTACACATTAAAAATAGGGCAATTTCTATCAAAACTCCATAAATCATGAGATAAATATCCAAAATTCATTACATTTTACAGAATGTAGCCAAGCATCATAGAATACATGGTAAAATGTTTAGAATTTTGATCCAACAAATAACCCCCAGAAATTAAAACAATAGTCGAAATTATGCACTAAAGCAGTATAGTTTCAATCAAAAATTCATAATTCACCAACTACACATCTAAAATACATAAAAATTTGCAGGACATTTCCAAATAACAAGTACATTCTATAGTAAAATTTTCATTTTTTTTTCCAACCTAATAATTCAAATAATTAAAACAGTGGGCAAATTTCTATACTAACGAAATGGGCTGCTTCATTCCAAAAAACACCTCTAAAATTCACAAAAATTTCCACGTGATTGTTAAGCACAACGTGTGAGTATCCAGTAAATTTTCAAAAATTTTCTCCACTTCAATAATTCATAGACATTCAAACAGTGGCTAAATCCAGAGGAAATATGAAAATCCAACCTACTTTTCTATCATCTTGCTCTTCCAATGCAAGTAATCGAACCAAAAATCTATATTCTAGCATATATATAAACAAATTCATAGCATAATTATTAATTCACAACACCCACTTGGTTCAAAATCACAATTAAACATCGAACTCTTAGGGTTGGTTTCTAGAAAGTGAAATTAGAGTTCTAATTTATTAAACCCTAAAAACATCAAACTCAAAGCTTCGATTCTCAGTTGATTTCTCAAATTCAAGCATAAATCATCAACTTTTATCTTCCATATCCAATTTTAATGTTGGAGAAAGCAAGAATTACTTATCTTTAGCCAAATTCCTAATTCGTCATCTTCCTTCTTCTCCTCCTCCTCCTCCTTCTACTTCTTCTCCTCCTCCTCGCCCTCCTTTATGATGCCTCGGCCTCTCCCTCTCATAATGTGTATGTGTCTCATTATTTTTTTTGGAGCAAAAAAAGCAGAGAAGCACCTCCCACCCCTTGTACGTGAAAAAAAAAATCTATCCCCATTTTTCCTTTTCTAGCCAGGGGGATGCTTACTAATAACAATAAATCCTTATAACAATTATTGAAAATAGCAGAAACACAATTAAAGCATATAAAACTTCAATTCAAATAGTGTATATCATACACGCAAATGACCTACTGACATACAAATCAAATTATTAAAAAAAAAACTTAGGGCTTTACATCCTTCCCCCTTTAAAAAAGGTTTCATCCTCGAAACTTGCTATTTCAAATTTTTTGCTATTTAGCTCCAAGCCAAACAAATTCACATTGCAAATCAAGGTCATACACATAGCTCACGCAATCATGTACATACCCCTCAGGAAACATAGCATCAATCACATATGCACAGAAGCCCTATAGGTCAGAAGCTGCAGGAACCTGGCTCTGAATACCACTTCTGTAACGTACTCGGTCGAAGGTTATAGGCACTGTACTACCATAGATGTTCAGTTAAAACACCCATAAGGCCATCTAAACCCCTTAACCCTAGCTAGCCTATAGTAGGCGAGAGTAGTGGAAGCTCATATCGAAATCTAACTGAAGTTGGGTATGGCGATTCTAAAACATGCACTTATATACATATCTAGATCAAATCCACGACAGTCCTAATAGTTTACATGCAAACTACATTCATAACACAAATAATAAACATAATCCACTGCACAAACCCATAATAAGGTTGGCATTCTAGCTTGATTCTTCAAAAAGGTAATTAATAGATAGCTAGCCTTTTTAATGCTTCTGTGATCCCTTTTAGTGCTCAAAAACCTGAAAAATGCTGAGATAACGAACTCCCCGAGCCTAGTGAATAATCCTTACCTTCACAGTTGTTACACTATGCAAATTAACCAGACAACGCAAAGTTACACAATACACATATCTTATGACATGCAAACAGAACAAGCGTTTAGAATACAACATAAGCACATGCTCATGCCTTAGAAAAAGGAAATAGAGACTCATAGCCTTCATATCTATCATGATCCTGAACTTACAAAACATATACACACACATGCCATGAGGTTAAAATTTATACTAATTTAGCAGTGCCTGTCCTATACTAGGTACGTTTCAAGGACCCTCGTTTTCACATAAATTCCTAAATAATCTCTATTATTAGTCTATTTACTAAACTAACCATGATCATCCTATACCAACCATGTTCCTTGGGCTCTTAGTCCAAAAGCAAGCAAAGTCCACTAAGTCAAGCAAATGGCCCTCCCATAACCATAATTAGCACATACATCAAAGCAAATTTCTTATAAAGTTTGTATACTTGCCATATACAAATTACATATTCATTTTACCACACATATCCATTCCACAAGTACCCAGAATTAATCACCATCTAATAAATGTCACAATATATTCCTAATCCAAGCCAAAACCCAATTTCATAACATATCATATATTCTTAGCTCAAGCAAAGCTCTTTAGTTTAGGAGAAATCCACTTATTGCCTATACAAAGAACCATCACAACACAAGGGTGACAAATGCATCCTGGTGGACCAGCCACAGCTTATCCATATGGTACCAACCAGTGGTGGACTAGCTGCAATTCATTCACACAGAACCATCCAAGCACCTTGGCTTAAGAGCATTTGAACTGCCCGCAAATACAAGCCATGAAATCATATTCACATCCTAACAAGTTCAGGCTAAAACCATCGTTACTTATCAGGGATCCACATGGCCAACATAACACATAAGGTTGACATTGATATCACAGGGGATTGGCTGGAACCTCTTCCGCTATGCGACCTGAATATAACGACAGTCACTACTATGGCCATAGCTCTAAAATGTAATGTAACAACCTCAAAAAAGATACGAACCTTTTTTTCTAAGCACATTGCTTAATGAAATCATATAGCTCATATAATCACATTTTTAATTGCCACAGAAGCTTAATTTCACAATT
>NCQS01148351.1:0-11130 GCA_002740445.1 Pachycereus pringlei | reverse complement strand
CCTCGACCTTGCAAGCCTTGACCTTAGCCTTGCAAGCTTGGAGTTCACCATCCTTGGCCTCCTCCGATGCTCGAAGGGTTTTAATCTCCTTGTTAAACTCAACCACAATAGAGTTCATTGTCGCTTGCATCTCCACCCGAAGCTTTTTCATGCCCCCTCGGACTTGAGCTCCTCAATGCTCTTATCCATGTCCTTGACCCTGCCCGCTAGGGTCAACAAGGATATGTTGATCTCCGCTAGCCTTTCGTCGATAAGGGCTACCACGTCGTTGTTCTTCTCATTGCCCTTCTTGCCACCTTGTTGAGGGTTGCCGTCATCAGTCACACTTGAAGCCATTAGAATCTCCAAAACTAGGCTCTGATACCAACGATCAAATGTTGATAATTCACACAAATTCTAACCTATGAGGCGCTAGCAAACTCACTTGAAACCCATCTTAATTTGCTAGTAAGCCTTGATGATTGCTTGACTTAGGCTTTGTGGAAAGTTAAGTAAGCATACACACACAGACACACTCAAAGAGAACTTAGAGAGAGAGTGAACACAAGGAGGTTTGGGAGAATGTCTTGTATTACACATGAAAATTCTTTCAATGGCTTAGTTTACAAATGAGCCCCCTTGGGGTTATATATACATATCCACCTCGTCGATGGATGATGAAAATCTATTTGATCCTATAGCTATTATTATACATCCGGAATATTATATAAAAATATCCTAGATACTATATAAGTGTATAACTATGTTCTAGAATGTTCTAAAATACTCCATAAGGTTCTAGATACTCTAGAAAGTTCTAGAATGGTCTAGAAGTATCTAAAATACTCTAGAAGGTTTTAAAACATTCCAGAACATTCTAGCATATCTCAGAAGATTTCAGCGCATTCCGGAGGATCCTAAAATGATCTAGAACTCTCCGAAAACTCGGCCCATGACACCTAGTTTGGTATAAAGAGTTACCCATGTCTAGATTAGGATAGTTCAGCATTACTTAAAGAATTATCCTTTCAAAACTTTGTGTTGTTATACAGTTTGCACATGTAGCTAAAGGTATCAAAGCTCTTAATATACTGCCAAAGGAAAAGATTTGAAAGCACAAAAGTGATCTCTCTCCCTATTAGAGCATGAAATCTATTTTAAAACATTCAACGAGTAGTTCAAATTTTTGCTTGACATGATTTTTGAATTATGAACATCTTCTTAAGTCCCCAGCCATCTCCTTAAACTTTTGGCTAATGACCTACAAATAAGTTTAATTTTATACTCAATGATCTGTGTGTGTATTGCACAAGTACACAATATTCATATCACTTTGAAGGAGCCAAGCAATTTGCAAGTCCATCAGAAAGTAGCGTTATCTTAGCACGTTTCCCATGGAAAGCCCATGCATATTACATTGGATGAATCTTTGATGAGGACAATAACATTACCCAAAATACTTTTCAAGTCAGCGGATAGAATTGCATTTTTCTTTGAGATTGAAAATCCAGCTGTGTGACCTAAGGGGTTGATTGTTCTAATAAACAAAGCTTACTATTGCAATTTTGACTCATTTAGGGGGAAAAAAATTCCATCTCTCATGGGGGGCTGACATCAAAGTTTTTTTCTGTGTCTTTTCAAATGTCTTGTTTTCTCTGTTGGGCTTGCTGTGGTTTGACAAGGTCTTTGTGAAACATTATAAGCAATATGTCAGCTGATTACAGTCGAGCAATTAGCATGCACCATGCATGTACAGTATCTTAGAAACATTCATCTGAAAATCTCTTTTACATGAGCCAATTATACGCAAGACCGACCATTCCTATACAGAGGTTTCCTTCTAACTTTGCTCAGTAAATCAATGTACTGGCTATTGAGATCCGAATTGAATATATTTCATTTAAAAAGACCCTAATTAATATTACGTACGTCTAAGAATTCTCTCAACCAAAAATTTAAACTAATGATAGGTTAAGTATTTAAGATTAGCTAAGTTTTATCCAACACGTAACAAGGTCTCTTAGACATTGTCCAAAATGTGCACCTTTACCGTGTCCTTGGATCAAGATGCCAACAAAGACTATTCTTCCCCAAGACTAATCATCCCCATGTTGCAGTCCATATATACTGATCAATTTTCCCATCCTTAGAATTTTAGAAATGGCGTCTCCGATCTTGAATATGCTTAATAATCTATTCTTGACCATGGCGAAGATAGAATTTTTTTTTTTTCTCCTTTTTTGGTAGAATTCTCTGATATACTCAATCGATCAAACACTAGTTGGGTCGTGGTGTCACGCATGCATGTATATAGGCAAAACATAGGAATTATTACACACAAATGCCATTAAATGATCCAAGAAGATATTTGTGTACAGTTGAAAACCGCTTCAAACGTAGAACCTTGTCATTAGAATCATAGTCTAGCTAGATTAGGATCGTATGATCCCCATAGTCCACGCATGATTAAGTGATCCAACTCATTTCAGGACTGTCCTTCACTCTAATTATACGAGCTAGGATCAATTGAAATCCTTAGAACTGAACCATATTAGAATGTTTTAGAATCATCAAGGGCCTGTTCTTTTTATTAGTAAATTAGAGTTAGTAAAGGGCGAAGTTGGTTGAGGTGGGTTAAAGTGGGTTAAAGTGAGTTGAAGTTGGTATTTTTTATTGAAGTGGAATGAAATAACTAAGATGAAAAAGGTTGAAGTAGGTCAAATTGAAGTTGGTATATTTTTTGAAGTTGGTTAAAATAGTGAGAGTAAAATTTTAAAGGAGATGAGTTGAAGTTGGTAAATTAGAAAAAGACAAATAAAAAGAATAGGCCCTAATATGTCCCAATCATAATTATCTTGTTGTTTGGGAATTATAAGTGAGTTGAATCATATATATCATAAGCAGTCAGCATCATAATCATACTGGAATCAATTAAAGATTATTCACCTCCTGTTGATTATTTGCCTACATCTAGATCTCTATAGCCCTACGAAAGCTGAATTAATCCACAGTGAGAGTTGTTGTTATTATTAATTTTAATATTCTTAAGTTAAGTATGAAGTTATAATGGCAACTTTACATCATTAGTAAAATTTTTATGGGCCTCAATCCAATCCTTCAATCTTAGTGCTAAGCTTCACAAGGGATTTTATTTAAATAGAATTCTAATTCTAATAACCTAGATAAGAACTTGGACTTCTGATCGAGGTGTTTCTTTTAGACAAGGGCGATTTTAACTAAGTCATATCTGTTTTGCAAATTAACTTTGATCATAGCTAGGTAAACGTCAGGCTCAACGTCAGGGGATTGAGATCGTCTGTAGGAGGGATAATTGCAATCTTACAATCTACCTATCTAGCGGCTGAAAAAATTTTACCGAATATTTTTTACCACGAGTGGTGGAATTATTTTACCACCAATAATAAATTCTTTAATAGCTTGAAAGCTCAATTATTGAATGACCTGAAAGATTATAATATTCCCTTCAAATACAAAGATCTTCTCCTTTTCTTGTATAGCCTATAAGCAATTCATGACTGAAGAAATGTCGGAACAAAAAATGTGTCTAACGGGAATAAAAGTTGATTGAGTATTTACAATAAATCATCCACGAAAATGTCAAGCCTTTGAGACTAGCTGATCTTTTTTTCGATTATTAATTAGCCAATAGGCTTGAATACAATAAACTCTAAATTAAGAGATCACAAACATGTCAATTCAATCTATAAATTATAAACCACCAGTTCGAACTAAACCCACTTTTACTCCTACTATATTATAGTTGTTGATCTACCTTCACTGACATAAAAACTATATAACTAACCATCTAGTCAAGAAATTATGCATTTCCCTCAAATACATCGTACTATACTCTTAAACAGCTGATGACATGAGAGTTTCCTAAAATCTTGCTTTGAAAGTTGATTTCACTATCTCTCGCCTCTATTACAAGAAAATGCAGATGAAGTGGATAATGTACATCATATATTTTGGAGTGTATATTTCTAATTGTTCACGTATAAATACTTTTGTGTATTTGTTGTATAGGTAATTTTTAATATAACAACTTATGTGGGTTATGGATGTATAAACTTTTAAAAGTATGATATAAGCTTTAAATGAAATGTACTAACTTTCTATATGGTAGTATTTGATAAACATCACAAGGTAAGTACACATTTTTTTGGGGGGTAGATATAAGTGGAAATAGAAAAGTATTGAAAATTCAAAAAAACTGGAAAAAAGACTCGTATCTCCAAACCTATCTTATAAATACACAATTTAGAGATAGGGGTGACAATGGATCGAATATCCATCAGGTGAAATGGGTCAACCTATTTAAAATAGGGTCAATAAAAAGTCGGATTAATAATGGATTGGATCAATAGCGGATTATCCCGTTAATTCATGTTAATGGGCCGGTTTGGGTCGGGTGGACCCCCACTTAGTGACCCGATCCTTTTCAACCTACTAGCAATAGCGGGTCTAGATGTTTAGAAAATGAGTGTCCATCTATTAATGTCAGCACTTATATATAGTATTAATAAAATAGAAATTATGTGATACATACTATGGTAGTCTTTTTTGTACAAACATTTCATCTCTTTTTTTAATAAATATTCCGTCTCGTATTTTTATACTAGCAGAAGTTGACAAGTAATAAAAATACACCTCACTTTTTTATTCTTAGAAAAAAAATTATGATACCTCTACTACTGAGTTTGCTTTTGTGGTTTTTCATATTTTGAATTTGATAAATAGATTGCGCCGAAAATGCAGAACATTACAATTACCTAGCATTTACTAAAACCGCCTGGTATAGAGGACAAATGATCAGCACAAAGCAATAAAACCAAAAAATAAAAATTAAAAATTAAAAAATTGAAACATGAAGTAAACATGTCAAACATGAAATACAGCTACAAAAAGAAATCTGCACCAATTAATCACACCAAAAAGGAAAAAAATAGCATGAAGTTCAAATCAATTAGTAGTGTCAAGTTAAAGAAAAATATGCGCCAAGAACATATTGCAACTAAATAGCCAAAAATAAATAATAACAATAAAAGAAAATTAAACAAATTAGAATTAGATTAACTTAAAAGTGTAAACTCCAGATAAAATTTGGGCTTAGGTGTATTTAATTTTCTTACTTTTCTATCAAGTTTTAACTTTATAAGTGTACTTTTAATATTTAAAAATATTAAAATGCTAATATGTGAGCTGGATATATTTTAAGAGGGTTTGTAACTTTTTGGACTTAATTTAGAAGTGTCCACATGTATCAATTTAACCCTATTTAAAATAACACATTATAATTTTCTTTGAGAAATGACACCCCTCCCTAATATATGGATCCGCCCATGCCTACGAGCCATACTAATTTACATACTACGATTAGTTAAGTTTACTACCAACACTTTATATGTAACAAAAATTATTATAAAGTTTTTTTTTGTGCATTTTTATTCTATTTTAAAACGTCCGATCTGTCAACAAAGTGGGCCGACTTACGTTGTTTATATGAAAGGTCTAATTCGACCCACTTTGTTAACAATCTGACCATAACCCAATCCGACTTACTTCATAAATAAGTTGACAATAACCCGACTGGGCCAGTCTCTTGGCCAAGTCTAGTTAGAGATGACAGTATGTATGATTGTTTGTAGGTGATGCAAATTCGGGTTTACATCAATAAATTTTGAGTAAAGTCAAATCGTTTTCCCTTGAGTTGTGACTTGCAGCAGCACCGTCCACCCTATTCCTAGCTTAGTTACGGCATCAACAAGAGCCATGAAGCCAACTTTAAAGGTTCCACCACGTCTCGCCACATACTTTATCCAAGAGCGAAGTTCCAGAAAGTTAAGGCCTTAAAAAATGGAAATATAAGCAATAAATTCATTTAACAACTTTCAACATATGAGTCAATAAAGTGTCCATATTCATATCCATGGCCAAGGTTTCATCTCGAGCAAGCTACGAGGACTTGGACAACGTATTAGTATTATCCACCCATAGCTGAGAAAAGGATAAAACCATGAAGCAGAGAACCGGTTGGGTGGGAGGTTGGAGAAAAGAATTCACAGTATTCGTTAGCAACATCCCTGAGAATTTTTAGATCAATATAGTCTGAAGGGGATTTTCCAGAAGATAGGAAGAGTCATTGATTCATACATTCCATCAAGAAAATCCCAAAAAACTGGAAGAAGATATGGCTTTGTTCGCTTTTGGAGGCAAGATGAAGTAGCAAGGAGTATTTTTACACTAAATAATGCAACAATCAGAGGCTCTAGAATTAGTGTCTACATGGCCAAATATGACAAGCCTAGAGGAGAAAGCAGAAAGCACCATATCAAAGATAGGGTAGAAAACAACCACAAGCCTCAAAGAAGATATTGGAGGAAGAAGATACAGGTGCAACCACACAACAATGAAGCCAAGAAACTGAGGCTCAGTCAAGAAGGTCCTCAAGAATCCTACATCCTTAAAGGAGAAGTGAATTCAGATTTTATGGATTGGCTGAGTAGAAGTCTTGTGTGTACTTCAGAGGAACCTAGGGATCTAGAAGCATTAGCCTCAGCTTTGATAAGTGGGTTTGGGGAATGTACCAAAATTTGCTCCTTAAGCAGTTTTAAATTCATCCTGACTTTTCCTACACAGGATCGTACGGAAGAAGTGTTAAGCAACCATGAAAAGCTTGATTTGTGGTATGTTAGTGTGAAGAAATGGGACAAGTATGATTACTGCGAAACGACATGAATTTGGATTGAGATGTTTGGAGTTCCTCCCCATGGATGGAAATGGGATAATTTCAAAAAAGCTACTGATATTTGGGGCAGAATTGTTTGTTTGGGCAAATCCATTGCAAGAACCGACTGCTTTGATTCAATGAAAGTTTTCATTGATACAGACAGATTCCACACAATGGAAGCAGATGTGATCCTTTCGATTGAAGATTCTGGATATAGACTCAAGATCAAAGAAGTGGGACCGTCTGTCCAAGTGATTCAGCCAGCTCACATACCATGGTCATCTCCTCTAGCTGAAGCTACGGATTCCAACCATGGAGTGGTGGGTTTTGAGGATTTGGATTATGAGGTGGCATTGGAAGATGACGTGGAGTGCAATAATTGGAGACGAGATGTCATCGCTAATGCTGAGCAGGTTGGGAAAGAAGTTAACGAGACTTCAAAAATCCCAATTAATTCAAATACTACAAGGGAAGATGAAAGGCCAAAGGACAACCCATTTGAAAGCATTCACACTCAATCAAGGACTAAAACATCTTGTTTTAGCCAAAATGGCTATTCAGAAGAAATCTTCAAAGCCACTCAACATTTATACTCATTGGAAGCTGATGCAAAACATAAAGAGCCAGAAATTAATGATAAGCAACCCAAGGTTTCGAGAGAAATGATAATGATAACCATGTGTTGGTTTTCTTCCCTACTAAAGAAATTAATGTGCCTCTTCTAGGTTTTGAATCAATTGGCACACCATTGACATCAAAGAAGGTCCCTAGAAGAAACCTTCAAGTAATTGATAGGAGGGTGATGAGAAGCCAGAAGAAGTTGGCTAATCCTCATTCAAGCAGTAGCGAAGACACTTCAGAGAGCCTTATCAAACTGGCAAAGGAGACGCTAGAGGTTGGTAAACTTCTTGGAATGGTAGTCATTGACAAGGAAGAGGTTGCATTGGGGAGAATCACAAATAGTTTGAGAAAAGAAAGAAAAGCACTTAGAAACAAACTCCCAAATGATCTAGCTCGGACATCAGAATAATTGTTTTATCGAGCAAGAGTTTTGAATGCAGAGGCTTTGTTTCAAGCATAAGTCTAAGGCGGGGACAAGTTGAAGGGAGTTATAGTCTAGTATTTTAGAGGCACTTTTGATTGGCACTTTACTGGATGCAATCTTCTGAAGTCTCTAGAGATGTTTATCAAACAGCCGGTGGGCGCTCATTGTTAAACATGGAAGATTAATTCGAGTGATTAAAAAGGGAGGAAAATGCTGAGAATAAGGAGGCATATTGAGAGGTTGGATTAAGATTTCATTGGAGATTTTTATCAAACAGGTGGTGGGCACTTAGGGAATGATGTTTTGTAAAAGGTTTTGACAAGGTCTGCTGCCCAAGCATTTACCAGGATTGAAAATGGAAGTGGTTCGTGAATTAACCTGGAGCCAAAAAGTTCAATCTGATGATGGGAATAGAATATGTATGGTTAAGAATTAACAATTAGCAAAGGAGATACAGAAAATAAGAAGAGAGTTGGCAGGAAGAGTAAATTGAAAGTAGCCATGTGGAGGTGCTAAGGTTGATAATGCTTGAGGTGAAAAGAAAGTAGAATTAGAAAAAGTTCTCAAGTGTCATGTATTTGAGGGAAGCTAGTACAAGATAAACAATTACTAAAGTGGTCATAGTTGCCCACAAATTGAAATAGAGTGGGGTGGATAAAGATCCAGGTGGTGTTTCTTGGTTTTGATCAATTGCGGTTTTGTGTCATTGGTCGTTTTTTTTTTTTTTTTAATTGTAACCCAAACTTAACCTGGTGGCTTATTAATTAATTGAAAAAAATGTATTAGTATTATCCTAGATGGTAAAGAAACTGTCTTCATTAAATCCAGATTAGCAACTACTGAAAATTCACTACTAATAATTATTTCACAAAAAGTACAGAGATAGTTTTATGGGCCATTTTTCGATCATTATAATCCAAACTAACAAAACTGTTTAAAATAGACGATTTTTCAGTTATGTGAAAAGTGGACATCGAATTCAGTAAAATAATATTCTGCCATTGAGCCAAAAGTGTAATTATTAATAGCCTTCAAATTTTATGCAATTATTTTGACTAGTTTCTCAAAAAAATTTCACTCAAGCTTGGTTTAAAATAGAAAACACAAAGGCTTGTTTGACAAACAGCTGTTAGTCCTTTGCATTAGCTATTTGTTGTTAGCTGTTTATATCAGTTGTTTCTATTAGCTAATAGCATTAGCTTTTCGTAAAAAAGTGTTTGGTAAGATTAGTTATTTATATAAAAGTTGTTGGATAAAATTATTTTTTTTACCCTTAACTCTGTTTTATTATTTATATACTCATGATTTTTGTTCTTTAGTATTTAATTTTCTTCTCAATATTTATGAATTAAAATTTAAGCAATATATACAATAATGTTTATTCATAAAATCCTGTTTTGTTCATTATACTTATGTAATCTTCTTTTTAATACAACGAAATAAAATTTGCAGAACATCTACTCCCCATAACATTGCTTGCTTTTTATTTAGATATAGAATCTGTTTATTATTGGTTTGTTTTTATTTTCCAATATGAGGTGAAATTTACATGATATTTGAAATATTTATTAGGTAAAATTAATTGACATAAATGATTTAACCTATTTATGGGAAATGACAATTGTTGTAATTTAAATCAACCTTTGGGCATTTTGGTCATTTGGAAACCAAAATCTAAACAGTCATTTGAAAAAGCTACTTAGTTCAGCTTTTTGAGAAATGACTTTTTGAGACCAAAAAGCCACTCCAAAGAGCTATTAACAGAACACCTAAGACAGCTGCTTGGCCCAATCACATAGCCAAAACGCTCTTAAACAATTAATTTTGATCAAAACGCTATCCAAATAGCCAACAATCAAACACCCCCAAAGTCAACAGTATGTCTTCTCAAAAAAAGGCTAATTGGTTAGCTGTTTGCTTGAAGGACTTGTTATTTATTAAGAGGCCTCAAATTTCAGAAAAGAAGCTCCTTGTTAAAGGTGAAGTAGGGCTGTTATTCTGTGACGTCTTTTTGTCAACAACATACTAACACATGCTGTCAGGATAGTTGCCTCATGCATATTAATGCCAGCCACAACCACAACCACCTCTCCATAAGTATTAAGCAGGCATTAATTCAGCCACCAGCCTGAGTAAGAGCTGTAGAGCAGTGACACTGGTGGCATAGCAGGCATACCTAATTACTGGCATGCCTTTTCTTTTTATTTTTTCAGTGAATTATTTTGCTTTAGCCTATTATAATTCAAGTTTCAGGTTTTAAGATCCTTAAAATTAGTGGTAGATGTTCATCGTGACTACAAAATTTTGAAAGATGACGTCTTAAAATGCTAATTGATACATACGAAATTTTAGGAGTTCAAAAACGGGGCATTAATGGTGGACAGAATTTGTGGGATCTGCCATTATTTAAAATAACTTTTAAGCGTGAGGAGTTCAACAATAATTCTGGTATACATTAAGCTCTGTTCAAACTTGAAATTCTCTTTTTAGATGGTCATGAATTCATGGGTATTTAATCTAATTGAACATTGTCTAATCCTACTAAACAACTGTTTTATCCAATGCACAAACTGTGCATTTTGAGTATGAATTCATGGCTGGCAGAAACTGATCCGACCCGAACCCGCCAGAAAATTTTGAATTTTGAACATGATTTTCTCGACTCGAATCTGAAATTAACCGAAGTTAGTGGGTCAAAGCCGACCTGAACCTGCCCACTCCACCTAAATAGTATACTTTTATTTTTTATTTTTCTTTACTTTATCCCTTTTAACAACAATAATTATTCATTGTATCGGTCCGGTTAAAGACACATTATATAATTATCACATCCTTTCATAAATTAAATAATAGTACTATTACTTTCCCAACTTTGCCATCATATAATAACGTCATACACAACTTATAAATAGGAAAACTTTAAAAAATGGTGTGAAATAGCATGAAATTACTATCTAATGTTAAGAAAATCAATTTAGAATAAGGTAAATATTTAAAACATGCAAACCATACCATTGTATTTTAGTGCATTGAATACGTCTCATCATATTTAAAAATGTTATGCTATGATAATCTGACATTTTGATATTATAATTAAAAAATAATTGTAATATCTTATGTTTCTCTAATATCTTTTCATTTGTTTTCTCTTCTAACTGGTTTCAAACTATGATATTGAGTAATGACACGACTCATGTTCGTGTTATGATGGATCTACTAACAAAGTGTACCTGACTAGGTAATGGTAATTTACTTAACAAAAATTTCGAATTATTAAATAGCTTCTTGGTGGTGGAACCGTTCCGACTCGCTAGTATGCATTAACTTGGATGGCGCATAAATAATTCGACTAATT
>NCQS01148318.1:0-12468 GCA_002740445.1 Pachycereus pringlei | reverse complement strand
ATCACTTAGATTATAATTATTAGGGCCTACTGTCAAACCCTAAGTAAACCCGGATTGCAAAGTGAGAGCCCGAATGAAAAAAATTTTCACCGAGATGATTAAATGCGATAAATAAGTATCAGAAAGTCATTAAAATGAGGTCATTAAATAAATAAACATGATTTAGGATTGGACTATTACAATAAGCAACATGTAAACTTACCATGTAGAATGTCATATAGGAGAGAATACCCATGTGAGATACTTCACTGCAACACAGGATGGGACATGAGATTTAAAATAAAAGAAAAGGCCATGCAGGATAGATGTAAATTTAATACAATATTAATTCTATTTAATAAGTTAACTTCTCATACACTTTCCTATTATTTTGTAATAAAATTTAGTCATAAAATATATATGATTTAATGATGCAAATGCAACAAAAAATATGAGTTAGATATTAATTAAGAGTAGACAAGTACGTTATTGATAAGGGAAAAAAATAAAGAAGACTCGCTTTACTTCTGCATCAACAAAATGATATAATACACCAATTTATTGTTTTGCTTTTTCATGAAAAAAACTATTCTCTTAATAATATATTAAAAAAATTCAAATCACACGCTTACATCGTGAAGGTATAACTCCAGTAAATTCAAAAATCATACCATTGATATGTAACGCAAATTTGGAGTATTTTTTTTCAACTTGGATTGTCTGGACTAAAATAAAATACCTCTCTAACTTCTTATGCTCTGTTTACGTGAAGTAGTAGGTAATCTACGATTTTTAAATGTACGGTCAATCGGAATCAGTCTCTCTATAATTTTGCAATTTAGGAGTAAAACTGTTACATCGGATCCCCTACACCCCACATTGTGGCGGAATAAGTCTGTTTATAATTAAAAATTGAATAAAAAATTTTAAAAATATAATACATGTTAAATATCTATCACCTCATAAAATATAAGACTCTGTTTTTAAAAAAAGAAAAGGGGGAAAATATAAAAGTTTGAGAAAACATATATTTAACAAGAATTTGTTTCATTCATTTAAACATGATATCACAACATACACAGGTGCTATATGTGTTCCTCAATAGAGTTAATAATGAATCAGTTATGATTTTCACATAAAATTATAACTATATAGATATACTAAAATAAAATGTACTCTTTTTTTCCAACTGTCACATGTCATGTCACTCTCACATAATTTGATTGTTTAATTGCACCAAAAATAATAATTTCTAAAAAAATTTATTCATCCATTAGTAAAATGCTATTGAAACATCATTGTGATTCCTTTTTTGACATTTTTGATATTATTATTTTTTCTTTTTCAATTTAAAAATAATATATATAATAAAATGTCCTTCTTTTCAAGTTTACCAAAAATTTGGCAATGGATGATAATACAAAACTACTAATAATGAAAGATTCTTGTTTCCAAGGTTAAATACAATCTTAAGCCCGAATCTAATGATATTAATATTTTTAAGGCATATTGGATGTAAAAATTCCAATTTTTAGGGATATTGAATGAAAATATATATACCTATCTTGTTTTGGGATGCCAACTGACCTTTAAGGGTAGTTCTTTCAATAGAACACCATCATTTTCGCAACATTTTGACTCAATAGGAAGCTAATATGTCAGATCATTTTGAATATGTATATGGAAGTGGGACTAACTATTTAAACTTTAAGTTGTGACAATTTGAAGTTAATCTCAACTTCATATTGTGATAATACTTATTAATTTTAGATTTCTGTTAAAACACATTAAAAAGAATTAGTTAATAAATCCCACCTTTGTACATGTGATTCAAACCACTTGCTACATAAGTTTTCAACAAGTCAAATTGTTTGAAAATTAATGATGGCCTGTTTAAAAAAAATTACCCTCAAAGGGTAGACACTGTTGGTATCCAAGACTAGTGCTTGCTATATCTTTGTCCAATACCCTCAAAGGTTATATTATTTACGTCCAATTTTCTTATTTTTAATAATAGATACAACTATTAATAAAAAAACAATTACTATAACAGTCATAAGGCATGTTATTATATTTGTAGTTTATATTTGATCAAATATTAAAGTATTTATCATACTGAAAATGATTAAATTTCTCAAATTAAATAAAAAACTCACAATTTAAAATAAAAATATTTACGTAGATAAATCCCACACATCATACCTATCCTTAAGGATAGTTCTTTCTCTAAAAGAATCTCTATAATTTGCGCATTCTTGATCGTGAGTTTGAGGGAGCTACTAAAGGGTATTCTAAGTAATGTCTAGAATGGAAATAACCGTCAAAATAAGTTGGACCCTACAAGTTATCCGCCAACAAAGTTATTGTTTGTCTCTAAAATTTCTATAGTTACTCTCTGACTCAGTAATATCGCTCATCAGTAATAGGGCGGCATGTGGGTATGTTATTACAGATGGTAAACATGGCTACTTATGCAAGCAGGAGCATCTAATTTCTAGACTACTTCGATCCTTCTAGCCGGAGCAATGACACTAAGATTTGGTCTTCAACGAGCAAGTCTAGCAGGATTCTGCCATATTCTTACTGAAGGAGACAACAAAACTGTTATTCTAGCTATTCAAGGGACAATTCAAATACCATGGCATTTGGATTCTGTCATCGGAGGCATCAAGATTTTCATGAGCAGGGTTCATAACGTTACTATTAATCACATCTATAGAGAAGCGAATTTCGCAGCAGATTAGATGGTTAATCTTAGGCACTGAATGCCTTCTCCGTGGATTTGGACTACCAGCCCGTCCCCCTGTTTTTTCTTCCATTTTATTTGCTGACAACCTAGGTAAAACTCTTGTGAGAAGGGTTGCCTAGTGTTTCCCTCTTGTGTTATTTACCCTTGTCAAAAAAACAAAAGTCAAAAAAAAAAAAAAAAAAAATCATTTCTAAGATACAAACACCTCTCAGCCTATTTTGTTGAAATATGGGTGTTAATAGAGATTAAACTTCTTTCCTTAATGTTGAAGTATATTACTCATAAACAAGATAGTATCTTTTCACGGTTAAAGGCATATAATAAGACCCATTTTTAAACAAAAACTCTGAAGAAAAATATTGGTATTATAAACGTTTCTTTCCTTCCTAGAAAAATTTATATTTGATTTTTCGGTAAATTTTGCTAGCTTTGACTATTTTTTTCGTCAAAATATACATGAAGACACAATATGGAACTATTATTAACTAATGTTTCCTTAACATTTATATTATCTAAGGTCATATTTGACAACAACATTTGAAAACATTTTGTATTTTGACCGAACTAAAACATTGGCAATTTCAATATTAGTGTTCGATGGATCAGTATTTTTACTATTGTTTCAAATAGTATTTCTGAAAGGTTAATATAAAATTAGCATTTGTCTTTAAAAAATAGTGCTTCATATTTTTTCATTAAAAATACCCCTGTAAAAATTTTACTTTTAGCAAATTCTCTATATGATATTACGTGCATTTACATTATCCAACTAACTAAATAAGTAAATTTATCAAACATATTTTATTTTAACCGCTCATCTAAACAGCTATTTTCTAACAATGAAATTAGAATAGACATCCCATTCATTTTGCCAAATAGATTTAAGTGAGACAAATTCTTTTTGGTAGAGAGGAAGTAGCCACAGGTAATAATTAGAACGTACTATCATTAAAAGTTAATAACCTGTCAAAAGAGGTAATCTTTCTAGAGAGAAACAAAATCCTTTTAGTCTTTTAAAACCCTATCGTTATAGAATTTTTATATTTGTAAGACTTAAATTTGAGGTTTTATCAAAGAAAATTATGTGTAAATCACTTGAATCAACATATTTTGGTTCTAGGAGCTGAGAATTACATTATTTGTTTTAACCAGGAAATTTTGGTTCGAACCCATGCAGCATCAAATTTTGTGCTAAAGTTCTGGGAGGCTTCGCTTGGGAGTCACGATCAAGAGCTGATGACAGACAGATGGGATGCATAGTAGACTATGAGCTGTAGAACAGACGCAAGATTAGATTACCAAGCACTTACTGTGCATTCTAGAGTACTAAATTTTCATTCTTTTCTGGCCCTTGATTTCAATTCAACCAAGTTCTTTGTCCAGCCCATCAGATTTTATTACTAATAAACAATACTACTCTATCTGTTAACGTCTCCATTTCTTTCACTCTTACCATTTTCTCATAATTTCTCCTCACTCTTCGTTGCTATTCATCACTCCTCCCCTGTCTCCTTACCTGCTGTAACCTCAATGGGAAACCCAAACCCACTTCAATCTTTCTCTCTCTCCTGATTCTTCAATCCCTCTGTATCGTTTTCTGATCTGGGTTCTTGTTTTTGTGCTTACCCAGATCACTGGTTCTTCAACTCATTTTACTGGTTTTGCTTATTGCCAAAGCTGAAGTCAGTCGTTGTGATATTGGGTTTCGAATTGCGTTCTGATTGTTCTTATTTGTTTCTGGGTTAGGGGTTTCCACTGAGAGATGAATAGATGATATGTGTTTCTGTTATCTCCAGGTTAGCTTTCTGTGTTTATTATGAAACAACAAAATTGGAATCCTAGTTTTCCTGGGTCAATAGGAAAAAGGGATTGTTTTTCTTATTTTTTTAATTCTTAATGATACCAATTCATCTTCAGTTCTCTTAGAACTTCCAAGTTAACTTTCTGTATCTTATTCTGGGCCTTTGCATGGAATTTAGAAGTGAATGGATTCGTCCTTCTGGTTGTTTGCTTGGCTATGAAATGGGTTTTATCGACTTTGAGTTGCATATGTTTTTAAGCTTGGTTGTTGAGTTTTCTGATCACATTTTTCTTTAGGGAAGGGGGCCTTCAATGATGAATAAACATTGTTCTAAATTGCATGAGAGTGTTGGTTTTGTTTTCTCGTTGAGTATTGCTGCTTCTTAGTTCCGGCTTTTTCTTTTTAGGTCCGTGGCTTGAATGATGCTAGGTAGATAGGGTTTGGGCTGAAGTTGCAAAATTGTTTGTTTGTCTGAAAAGTCTGCTTCTGATTCGCCTAGAGAAATCAGACAAAATTTCCATGCTATAGAATAGAAATTGTCCTTTTCAGTATGTTGAGTTTCAATTTGACTAAGCTTGATCTCAGTCTGCTGGTTTTTCTCCAGACTCCACAGTATGGCTTGTTTTATGTGGAGTGGTAGTCTTCTATTTAGTTTTTGAAGTTTTCTTATTAATTACTATTTGGCTCTTGGGGAGGAGGAGAGCTGAGATATGCTCTTTCAGATCGTATTTGCATCCATCTTGGGGTTAATATACACATCCTCTGGATAGTCATCACTATATGAGTTTTCTGAAATACAATCATGGCCTTGGGACTTACTAATTTCTCTTTGCAGGACCTTTGAACAATAGTTTTGAGTTGGTATCTGTGCTTCTTAGATTATGGGTAGAGGTAGAGGAAAAGGGAAGAAGCAAACTGCCGGTGCTGGTCAAGATGATTTGGGAAGTGGGGAGGAAGAAAAAATTCCGGCATACAAGAGGAGAGGAAGGCCACATAAACCATTGAAGGATGAGATGGAAGACGATGAACAAATTGACCCGATGGAAAATGATGATGAGAATGCCAAGAGTCCCGTCACAAGCAAGGCCTCAAACAACCAAATTGCTGCAGCTAATGGAACAAAGAGGAGGAGAAGGTCTTCACAGGTTAAAGAGACTTCAGATTCCGTTAAAGAGGAGAATGGTTCTGAAGACAATACTAAAACTGAGGATTCTGCCAAATCTGTTGGGTTTAGACAAAATGGAAGCAGGAGGAAAAGCAAGCCTCATCGAGCAGCCGAAGTTGGTGTAGAATGCAAATGAAATTGAAGTGCTTTCTATCATTGTTGTCGCCTTCTTTTTGCTTTGCCAACGGCTTAAGCTCAGGGTGAGCCTTTATTGGCTCATTTTTTGTGTTTTTTACCATTCTGTTGTTGCTCTTTCTTGGAATATGTGGACAATCAACTATTATTGTCACTTGGATTGTGGTTAATCTGTGTTTAAGAACATACTATGCTGTTTATATGTTGAAGAAGTTATGTCGATTTTCAACAATTATGTCCTGCTATCATTTATGCTATGTGTTTCCATTCTCTCGTGCATAAGCCATTATTCTTTTCCCTTTGTTTGTCTTTGGAAGTTTTGAAGATAAACTTTGTGTTTGATCTAAACCATAGGTTGTTTCTGTACTATAGAACTTGTTTATACAGATATGGGGCTCAAGAGGCATTTGCTTAAACTTGCTGCTAAAATAGTTCCTTGGGCACAATTTTCAGCATTTTTTTCATGCAGGGAGTGGCTTGATGTGAAGCTTGCTTTGCAATAACCAACCTGCACGCACGATGCAGCCCTTTGTATTGAAGATTTTGTAAGGTATAAGACATGTTTGTTAACTTTTTCTATTTTTTCTTTTTGGAAGAAGTTGTTGATGGCTATCTCTTTCATAGTGGTTGGTTCTTAAATGAGATCTCGATGTGGTCCTGATTCTCTCAGCAAAATCTTTTAATCATTAGCAGTGTCCTATGTTCAACTTACCTGCACATGCATTTGCTGAGAGAGGGTGTATGGAAAAACAGGGGGAGAGAATTGTCTTAATGTTCAATTAGCAATTGTGTGTACGTTTGGTTGCATGATTGCAGAGAATGACTGAATTATTTTATTATCCTACGAGTATGCTTTTGTTATTTGATTCTTCAGCTCTTTAGCTTCTCAGTTCTCACCTTTCTTTAGCAAGTGGAAGCATGTGATTCTTGAAGAACTGAAGTGTTCATAAATGTCCTTACAATCAAGTAACACTTAACTGTCAAATGGAGCCTTTGATGAGCAATCCTACATGAGACTTCCCATATATGCCTTAAGTGATGCGAGTTTATTGTGTTTTACTTGAGTACTACAGCCATTTGACCAATCTGGTAAGATCGAAATTCGAAAGTTCTGAATGCCCAGACTTTGGCACGCCCAAGAACGTGGATGCTCTACTTTTCTGCATGTCCTTGTTCACCAGCATAGCTAGCATATCAAATCGATTTCTGGATCGGAGTGGCGTCCACTGTTAAGACCTTATGGAGAAAAGCATTTTCTTTGTATTTCAAAAGCTTAGCTTGCGCTTATGGTCCTTCCTAGTATATGAGATGTAGCATCTGCGCCATATTGATCTTGCATTACATAATTTGTGGTTTTTTGGGTAGCCTCCTATCCAAGCTGCTTCAATTACTTGGATGACATTCTTGCTTGCGCACTTAATCTAGTTTTTAACCTATGTATTAACTACTATATCTAGCTTCTTTTCCGGAGCTGCCTTCAAAAATTCAGTCTTGTCACTTTGCTCATTGGATCATTTTTCTGTATTTGTCAGTTCTATATTCTCACGAGATGTGAACCAATGCATTAACACATGAATGGGTACATGATTTGGCTTAGAGGTGGGAGGCTGCCTTGTGGCTGAAAAAAGGTAGAATCTTTAAGGTTCTTATGCTTACTAAGATTTGCTATAAAACATGAATGCTTGTACATGATGAACCTGTGATGAACTAGGTCTCTCAGACTAGGCTGTTAAGTTTTAATCATGAATATGTGCCTAGTTGTCCAATAGCTACTTTTGCTACTGAAAAGAAGGAAGCTCTTCATTTTTATGTATATACGATATATATGCTACCTTACTGATTGTGAGATAGGCACATACAGTAAGCATATTTTCACGAAAATATATATATATGTAATAGGCATATATATACTTTTAAAAGTGAGAAATATTTGTGTACATGATTTTGTGGGTGCGCATGTGCACTTGTGTATGCTTCAATCATCCTAGAGGACCAAAATGCAACTACTGTATTTCGAAGATACTAAGTTACTCGGTCCTTTATTGTGGAGATTAGCATGGAAGTTCATTCTGAAATATCAATCCAAGCGAAATTCTTAGGACGACGCCAGTAAGTTAGAAGGCACAATGCATCCAGGAACTCCTAAGAGCTCTATCTTTTATTGAATCAGACCAATGAAGTATCCACATCTTATGAAACTTTGCTGACCTCACCATACCCAAATGAACTGTTTGCTGGTTCTAGTTTTAGTCAGTGCACAATATAGTTTGGATACCCTTTCAGTGCTTCGGGATTTACAAACACCATCCCACTGCTTATTCTTAATCTTGTACCTGCATATTTACCTTTATTTCCAAACTGGTGCCTTTTGTCACTTTCATATGGGGTAATTATGCTGTGGGGGAGTGAACTGGTTCTTGAGGTTTTTTAGACTTTAACTTTTCCGTGAAGAACCCTTTTTTGCATAACGAATATGTGAACATTTGGTCTGCTTAACTGCCATGCCTAAAGTATACAGTAAGGTCAAGTGATTGTGAAATTGTACTTATATATTACTGTCAACTGATTGATTCCTTTCCATTGTTTTATGGTAAGCTGCTGTGCTGATTCGACAAAACTGCATACCTGTGATTCACACAAGCTGATCAGACCAGACTTCAGAATCGACCTAGGAACCTGAAAACGTATCTACTTTCACCAGATTTCATAATCAAGCAATAAACCTGAAAGCATATCTACTTTTGGAGTGAGGTAAGCCGTTTACTGCATTGTTTTCTTTAGTAGGTCATTTTCACAGCGCAATGCAGGTAAGCATGACAATTTGATTGGCAGCAAGGGAAGCCCGTGTATCTATGGTTTGAATTAGAAAACATTCCAATTATAGGGATAGATGCCAGGATAATTCTGGATGCTCATGAGTCATGATATATGGTACTTCACTTGCCTAGAATCCAATGAAGGAATCTGCTCAGGTGTTAAGACATTGTCATTTGACAGTTAAACCGTGTTCTTTGGCAATCCCTGTCCAAATTGAAACTTGGAATTGAGACAACTCTCTCTCGTTTAGTTTTTATCTGCACTAATGAGAGGATAAGGAACTTCATATCCTGGATTAGACAAGGGATCTATCCACTGATGCAATTGCCAGAGGTTGAACTCTTTTGCACTAGTGCGGGCTGTGCGGGACCAAGGATCCACCAATTATCCGCTCCCCGGCCGGGGCGATCAAATCATACAGAGCTGCCCTTGGATATGGACCTAGTGGTGGTGGTGTTTCCGATTTACCACATGGTTGTGTATTTAATTATATTCTTTAATGTCTTGGATTATTTCTTGTTATCAAAGTATTTTCCACTGTAAATCAAGATTTCATGAAATCTCCTAGGCATCGTTCATTTAGAAATTAGGATGGGCCGATGAAATGAAATTAGGATCGGCCGATGCCATGATGTACAAGAAATCTGTAGTGGTCTTCCTAGATTTGCATCTAGTGCTAGGAGGCATCTTGTTTCATTACTCCATTTTGTCTATAAGTTGGATGAATATTCGAAACTAAGACAGATCCAAACGAAAGACAATAGGAATACAATCTTCCATGTTAGAACAACAAGAAAAAGCACCCATAAATCATCATAAGAAACACACGAAAAGAACAAAAAATACAGTGAGTTAAGAACATAGCAAATGAATGGATTGAAAGCTTGGCAAATTGAATGAATCAACAACTTATATTAAGCCGCAGGTCAGCAGGCTTAGCACTTCTTTTGAAATTGAAACAACGATTTAATTAAGAGATTTAGGTTAGTAATAGAATTATAAGATGATAACACCATATAATTAAGCATGGGATCGCATGCAGTAGTAGGGAGGTCCTTAGTATGGGCGAGACCCCAAGTAGTTGCCTGGTGGGTCATAGTTGCAAGTCATGAAGACGCCAGAGCCCCCGTTGCATGTGACCTTAGCGCACCCAATGCGAGTGGAGTCCCTCCAGATGATTTGGGTGTAGTGCCCACAGTCCTGGCCACCCATGCACGAGTTTGAGTAGTAGTCGTAGTACTTGCGTTCAACGATCCATGAGTTCACAGCCACCTCAGGTGACCAGTCAGAGTCACCGCTCCCCCAGAAGATGTTCTCCCCGTAGGGCCCATCAGAGTGGATCAGGGCACAGTCGTTGATCCGTTGGTTGGCCCAGTTTTGGGCGTAGTTGGCTAGATTGTCATCCCAGGCAAAGGGAGGGAGGCCCACTGCAGCCCTAGCCGCATTTTGGCCCTTGAGAAAGAGGTACGCCAAGGAGGTGCTAGGGTAGGGTGAGTCATTGTAAGAGCGCTTTAGTGCCTTTCCTGGCCTGTAAGCTGGAATAGGCATGTAACCATTATCGGATGGTTGGTCCTCATACTCAGGGCCATTATCAGGCCTTTGGACCCGGTACTCAGATGCTTGCGAGGGGAAGAGCACAGCGGCGAGGAGAATAGAGAGGACGATGGTGCGGGTGGCAGGGAAGGCCATCTTTGGTGGGGGGACAAAGGTTTGTTTTTGTGTTTTTTTTAGTGATCATTTTGGGAAAGGAGGAGGGAATTTATATATGATTTGAAAAGGACAAGGTCGTAAATTGTGGAAGGAGTATGTGGGAAGCATGTTCGATAGTGTTAGCACATCTTGGTTAATTTATTTGCAGAGAAAAATTCTGGGTTTTTAAGTCAAGTGTAATGGGTTGCATGAAAGATTTTAGTTGACTTGCACTACTTTATATGCGTGTGACAGACGTAGTTATGATGCTCTGCATTGGAGGGTAAGTCAAATTTAATACTAGGATAAAATATTTAATTTGAGTTGATTTGGTACACTAAGTTTGCATTTGAGCATATCAGCATTGCAAGCTGAAAGTGTACCACCACCGTAAGGTGAGCAACTCAATACATGGCGATGTGTTCAGCCTTCATCCTCCCCCCCTCCCCCCGGGGGGTCAATTAAAAAAAGAAAAAGAAGCAAATGATTCCTGAAGGGTCTCATCGCAAATGTGGTGTCAGTTAAAAATCACTGGGAGTTAGTACTAGAAACTTAGATTCAAATCTCGTCTATATTAATCTTTGGATCTCATTTATGTGACGTATGGAACATTGTTATGTTGTATTATTGTCAATATTTTTCCTTACTTATTTAGCAAGCTAGTTGTTTGGAAGATTTAGAGTTTGTAATCCATACAAACACCTTGTGTGTTACCTTTGCCCGAGACCGTGGGCGGCTAATGAGAAGAACTCCCCGGAGCTTCTTCCATCGGTCCTCTCTCTTTGCTCTTGCTCATTCTTCATGGTATCAGAGCAAGATAAAAACTAAGCCTAAAATCCGAATCCTGGAAAGAAGATAATCATGGGCAAGGATGATGAATTCAATGACAATGAACCTAAATCAAAAGAATTTTTTTATAGACCTTCAATCACCTTATTATCTCCATCCCTCAGCTTATTCACTAGGAGCCATCATAACTGCAATTAAGTTTGATGGCAAAAATTATGATTTATGGGAACAAGCCATCAGAGCAGCATTAAAAGCCAAGAATAAGCTTGGTTTTATCGATGGAAAATTTACAAAACCAATAGTGAAGGAAGGAGAGTACTCAACAGAAGCTAATGCTTGGGAGATGGTTAACTCCATAATTAGTTCATGGATCATGAATGTGATAGATCCACACCTACATCCCAGTGTTGCTTACACAGACTCCGCTCATAAGGTGTGGGAAAATGTCCAAAAGAGGCATTCAATCGCTAATATCCCACGTATACATCAGTTGAAGGTGGAGATCGCTTCTTGCAAACAAGGAAAACAGGATGTGGTGGAATTTTTCAATAAGTTGTTGGGGTTATGGAATGAACTAGGAAATTATGTAAAAATCCCATCTTGCGTGGAGCTACCGAGAAGATAACCTAAATGACGGAGGAAGATAAAGTCCATCAATTTTAAATTTAAACTAAAAGAAAGGAGGGTCTCATCATTAATGAAGATATGTTAAACCATTTTTAAACGGGTAAGGTTCGGTAGCAAAGAGGGATTTTTATTTATTTGGTCTGAAGGCAATGTATTATACGGGGGAAACTTTTTGTGATTGCCGAACCACTTTCATAATGGTACTTGATGCTCTTTTTATTTGAAAGTCTTGCAATCATAACATATAAATTATTATCTAGCTCGATTTTAGAGTAACACTAGCACTATTCTCATTATGATGCAAGGGTTGAGTAAACCAATATGTCAATATTCAGAATTATAAATATTCAATTAATGATTTTTTTTTTTTTCATTGTTCAAATGTATTTTATTACTTAAAGAATCTTTGTATCTACTTTTTTAATTTTACTAGTTTGTGCATGTGCTATTTTTGCATGTAAGTGTTTATTAATGGCACTTCTAAGTAATTGATTAAGGAGAAGATGTAAGGTCTTACACGTTATATAATAAATAGAAAAGAATAATTATATGCATGCTAAAAGAAACAAAGTTAATTAAAACAGTTTTAATATCCTAACCAAAAAAACTGAGGAAGTCACTCAATTTTATATATAGTTATATAGGTGGAAACCAAAAGGTAATATATGGTGCAAATTTATGTTATTACCCAACCACTTTCATAATAATGCCTGGCTC
>NCQS01148182.1:0-10304 GCA_002740445.1 Pachycereus pringlei | reverse complement strand
GAAATCTCTCACCACTTGTATATTTGCTAGAGGTTTTCTTGCTACATGCGTATCCATTACATTGCACATATAGGCATCGCACCCTCTGATTAACAACTTATGCTCTTTGAGTGCTGATACCACTCGCAACCCAGCTTTATAGGGTGTTCCCTTATAGGTCACCCTAACCCCCTTTGAGTCTGCTAGGGTAATTTTTTATTTAGAATAATATACGCTTGCGTGATACTTACTAGGCCAATCCATTCGCATTATTACATCGAACTTAGATAGGTTAATCACGAACATGTTTGTTAGAAATTCACTAGCCATTATTACAATTGGGCAATTTTCAAACAAGGTCCTGTAACCAATAGTTTCCTTAGTGGGTTGGGCAACAGACAATGACTGACAAACACTAGTAGGCACTAGTTTTAGTTTCTCAGCTATCATGGGGCATATAAATGAATATGTGAGACTTGTGTCAAATAAAATAGTGATAAGAAAGGTATGCATGATGAAATTACCCATCACTACATTGCAACTGATCAACAAGATCCTTCTTGATGACGAAAACATACCCTGTTGGGGTGGTAGCTGGTGACTGATTCCTTAACAGGGCTGGGTGTAGTGCTCGATTCCTGTTTTCAAGATTTAGCCCCTACCGCTGCCCCCTCGTGTGTTTCCTTCCATGTGATCTTATGATTATTCCCTCCTGTAGGGAGAGCGTAGTCCCTAACTTTGTGCTACTGGCTCCTGCACTTAAAAATGCACCTGGATCCGACTGTGGCATTCACTTGTGTACTTGCCAAATTACCACATTTGTCTTTGACAATTATATGCATGGTATAGATTCCTAAAATCCTTGATGTATTCATATAATTGTTTGGCTTTGAGAAAAATTAGATAAGTTGCCATTAATTCATAGTCACCTTAGAAATCTAGAGGAAGACTCATCTAGAAACGTAAAGCCCTAATAACATTTAATATTTAACCATGCTTTTGATCAATCCTCCATTTTGTTGTGGAGTATCAACATTATTAGTTTGGTGTATAATTTCTTGCTCCCCATAAAACTGCTTCATTGGTTCATACGTAAATTCACTATCATTATCACTCAAAATGACTTTTACATTGGCTCCAAACTGTGTATTGGCTATCATATAAAAATTCTTTACTAATTAGGATGCTCCACTTTTTTCTACCATAAGATACACCTAAACTACTCTATTTGCATTATCATCAATGGTTAAAAAATTATGGGCATAGGAAAACGACTTAAGATGGTATACACCCCATATGTTATAGTGAACAAGATTATAACAATTTAGTGCTTTAGTCTTACTAGTGGGAAACAACTTGCGGGTTTATGTAGCACTTGAACACAAATGAAACAAATCATTCTTATTTTTTTCACTAAAATCTTTTTTATCTTTCCTAGAAAAATAGGATAAATGTGTGGCTTGAAGGATGCCCAAATTTACAATGTTATGAGACATGAGCACGTTGACTTAAACTTCTACTAATGGTTTTTCCTGACCCAGCTTTGTTGACCCCTCCAATTAGGCTCCTGGAAGTAAGGTCGTGTATTCTGATTCCTTGTGAGTGAACACTACTATGCAAAGAAGATCATTAATTAATTGTACAGTAGAAATGAAGGAACAATTTCGATTGTATGTACAGAGAACATCCTTAAAATTAACATAGAGTTTAATCTTACTAAACCCTATTTTGTGGCAATCGTAAGATTCTAATTAGGCATGCTAAGTAGGATAGGTTGTATAATCAACTACCCTAGCCCAACCTACCCACCAAGTAATTGTAAATAATACAACAAATATCATTACATGATTTTTCTCTTATCTAAGTGAAAATATATTAAAACAAAACAAATTCTCTTCTCCAGGTGTCGCACATCACTTTTATATAATACACCGTTTCTTTTTTTTTTTCATCCCATAGATGATTGATCTTAGATTAGCTACCTCAAACATTTCAACATAATTAGCCAACTAGTGATGCCGAATCATTTGCTCTAGTACCAACTTGATGAGGAATGGAATCCTCTAGCTCCCAAGATAAAAAATAACAAGGAAAATAATCACACCAAAGGATGCTTCTTTTGGATTAAATATCAAACAATCAATAAGATTGTGAGTTTTGACCCAAAGTTGAGGAAGAAAGCCAAAAGCTTGAAGAATATCAGCCAAATGCTCACAAATCCCCCAAAAAACAACAATGATAATCTAACTAGGTCATAAGCTGAAGTAAAGATCATACATCAATCAAGAGAGATTTTTTTTGTGGATTTTGTTTGAGCAAGCTAGTAACAACAATAATGAAGAGATATATCTAGACTAGAGGTTAAACCTCCACCTAGATTAAGTTCAACCCACCAGATTTCTCTGTTAAAGGCTGTTAGCCACAAAAGATGAATTCTAAAAGGAAGACTTAACTCACCACTCTTAATGAAAGAGACAAAGATGTAGAGATTTTAATGAGAGAAAATGACTATATGTCTTTCCATTCATCATTCAACTCTAGATTGGTTTACATGGAGGTGTTAGGGTCTATAAACACCCAAAATTAGAGGGGGATGGAATAGTTGTTACAATAGTGAGGCAAGTGTACCAATACGGGGATAATAAATTACCTTAGAAAAATAAATCAAATCACTAAGATAATCACAACCAAGGTGAGTTGTATTTTTCGAGATTCATCCTCCACCTTGTTGAGAGCTTGTAGAAGGCTCTACTTTATAAATGGAGGTGCTTCCACTAAGAGTGTCTTCCTTGGTGAGTGTAGAATCGCTTCATGCTATTTAATCTCACAGATAATAACTGTACCTCCCCAATTAAGGCCAAATTTTAGATTGCTACAAAACTAAAATTTTATGCACACTCCACATTTTTAGGCCATTTTTCCTGAAATTGGAAACCAATGTCGAATTTTAGCACATCAAAAATCCATAAAACTTGAAGCTGTCTCACTTTGGCACGACTTAAACTTGACCAAAATTTAGCAAGTTTACTGAGTAAAACCAGCATTATTGTAATAGAATTTTCACCAATTTAGTGAATTCTAACGCAAACATCCACTGAAAATATTTACATAAACCAATGGTAAACTCTATTGCCATTCCAACCAGTCATATATCATTAGTTTTAGAGCACATTTACTGGGTGAAACACCATGATAAAGTTGGCTTATATGTTGGAATTTGGTGACAGGTGACTTTGGGGGTAGGTAAGACCATCTTCATGCCTCGGTGCAAGGTCCAACGGACTCGATATGTATCAACCTCCCACACTTGTGAATGATTTACCCTCAAGTCCTTAGGGTTGACATTCTGTGATATCAACCTTACATGTTGTTTACCATTCTTGGGTTTTAAAACAGCCAAGGTATTAAAGACTCCTCTCCTCTTGAATTTGATAGGAGTTGTTGAAGATCTTTGGGAGAACATCAAAGTAATGAAGAGCTCTCTTAAGCCTCATGAGCTCATTGAAGATCTCAACAAACTCATCACAAGATAACCCAAACTCATCATACTCAAGAGAGGTTTCACTTGTGGCTTACTCATGGCCTGTTCACTCGCACAAGGGCTTTCTCTTAACACCATTTTTTTGCACTGGATGCTTGGGGTCGAATTCTTTTGGGATTTCACCCTCAAGCACTTAGTGGGCTATAAGGCATAAGAGTTCCACTCCCTCACTTGTGTTTGGCTTCACTATTAGTAAGGCAATTTGAGGTTTGCTCTTACTGGTGGCACACTCTTCCTGTGTTTCACTCCTGTAGGGCTATTCTCACTCCACTTCCCCAGTTTAGCATTGTGAGGTTCTGGTAGAGGTAAAGGATCCAATGTGAGGCTTTCGCCATTGTGCTTGAGTGAATAAGTATTAGCATACCTATCATAAATGACATGATTATCATACAACCAAGGTCTACCAAGCAACAAGTGACATGCAACCATAGGAAGGACATCACATAATACTTCACCATAATAAGGGCCAATTGAGAATGAAATAAGAACTTGTCTCGAAGCAGTTACCTCGTCATTCAGTCCTAACCATTGAAGAGAGTATGGAGTAGGATGCTCCTTAGTAAGGGATGTGTAGCTTGTCGATAAGTGTCTCGGAGGCCACATTGGAGTAACTACCACAATCTATAACTAAGCCACAAACCTTGCCTCCAATGGTGCGCCTTGAGTTGAACATTTGTTCCCTTTGGCTATCATCATAAGGAACCCTTGTGACATGGAGTGACCTTTTGATCAACAATAACTCTCCAACATTGAGGGTTACTAAGGTAGAGCCATCACTTATTTTTCCAATGGCTTGAATCTTTCTACCTCCTTGATGGTAAGGGCTTTTATATTAGGAAAATCGACTTTAAAATGCCTAAAACTGTGACACTTAAAGCATTTCTTTCCTTCTAATCTTTTAGGTAGCTTACTAGGCATTCTATTACCCTTGTCAAGAGCTTTAACTTGTGGGGGTGGGGTTTTAACTTCAACGCGAGTGGAAGGGCTTTTAGTAAAAGAGGTGTAGAAGTACTTTATATCCTTAAGTTACTTCTTAATTTTGACAGCTAGGTGGCACACATCCTCAAAGGATAAGTAAGGTTGGAAATCTACCTTGCTGGCAATGCTAAGAGATAATCCCTGAATGAAGCTAGCAATCTTGAGTTTAGGTTCTTCATCCTAACCAATCCATATTTGGAGTAGTTCAACTTCCTAATGTACTCTTCTACCTTTAGATTCTCTTTGTTGAGACAGGTGATCTTGAGGTAGAGTTCATGTTTGTAAGAAGGAGGTAGGAATCTCCTATCCATATTCTTTTTGGGCCTGGCGAAGTTTTGATTTTGGATTTGGCTTCTCTAGTTTGCTCATCTTCAAGTGCTCATACCGTAGTGAAGCATACCCCTTCAATTTAAGAATGACCAATTTGAAGGCCTTCTCATCATTATACTCATTGAGTACAAAGATCCTTTCAAGGGCTTGAACCTAAACAAGTTAGCTCTCTGGGTTAAGGTTACCATCAAATTTCAGAGCCTCAACTTTGAGATCCTTAAGGTGATCTTATGGATAGCTTCTTCTTATAGGTCTTCCTTCCTCTTCATTAAAGTCTTCATGACAGGAAGAGTATTGGATGTTAATAGAGTGAATACCATAGCCTCATGGGTAAGGGTTTTGTTGTTAGGATTCCCTTACCCAACCTCTTAAGTGACCTGCCTCGCTTGCTCTTAAAGCTCTACAAGGACCTGACCTATTTCATAGGCTTGCTCAGAAGGAATGTTCTTACAGTGAAAGGCATCTCCATCATCGCCATGGTGGTTGTTGGTAGGTTGAAAAGAGGAGAAAAGGATGCAAACAGAGGATGCACTGGTGTACTAGGGGACACAGATAAGAAATAGTAAAAAAAAGGGTGGCACGATCATGCTTTATAGGACGGGATGGTCGTGCCAAATTTCTAGGTCAAAATTCCAAAGTGCAAGATTTCGGCACGGGTGTGCCAACTGTCACGGGATGGTCATACCAAATTTCTATTTTGGTGTTTTTGACGATTTTGGGCTTTTGTTATAAAGTTTAGGGTTGTGTGCTGGGCTATAATAAGGGTTCTTTATAGACTCGTGATTGATAAAGGCAGGTAAATGAAGGAAATTTTGATGAGCTCAAGTATAGAACTTTGGGAAGAAAAGGCAAAGGTAGTGAGGTGTTTAAATTAAGGAAGGTTTTAATTCAATACCCACCCAAAAGAAGCTCTAGCTCTGATACTAATTTGATGCAGAATGACTTTCTCTAATACCAATTGGATGATATGAAAGGATGCTTCTTTTGGATGTAATCTCAAACAATTAAGAAGATTGTGAGTTTTGAGCTAATATTGAGCAAGGAAGCCAAAAACTTGAAGAATATCAACCAAATGCTCATAAACCCCCAAAACAACAATGATAATCTGATAAGGTCATAACCTGAAGCAAAGATCATCCATCAAGCAAAAGAGATTTCTTTATGGATTTTGAGAATGCTAGTGATAACAAGAATCAAAGGGATATATCTAGGCTAAAAGTTAAACCACTACTTAGATTAAATTCAACCCACCAAATTTCTCTCCTAACAGCTCTTAGCCACTAAAGAAGAATTTTAAAGGGAAGACTCCACTTACCACTCTTAATCAAAGAGATAAAGATGTAGAGATTTTAGTAAGAGAAAATGGTCATATGCCTTTCCATTCATCATTCAACTCAAGCTTGCTCTACATAGAGATGTTGGGGTCTATAAATACCTAAAATAGGGGGTAGCTTTTACGATAGTGGGGCAAGTGTACCAATAGGTGAATTATAAATTATCTTAAGAAAATAAATCAAATTACTAAGAAAATTACAACCAAGGTGAACCATATTTTCCATGCTTCATCCTCCATCTTCTAGATATCTTTTAGAAGGCTCCACTGCACTAATAGAGGTACTTCCACTTGAATGTCTTCCTTGGTGAGCGTAGAATATGCCCATGCTAGTCAATCTCAAAGATAACAGCTGTATCCTCCCTAATTAAGGCCAAATTCTAGATTGGCCCAAACCTAAAATTTTGCGCGCACTCCACATTTTTGGGCCATTTCTCCTTGTATTGGAAACCAATGCCGAGTCTTAGCATATCGACAAGAGGTAAACCTTTGACTTGCCTCGTTTGGCCTTTGTTTAGTAGCATTTAAACTTGACTCAAGTTTAGCAAGTTTATCGGGTAAAAATCAGCACTACCGCAATTGAGTTTTCACTACCTTAGGGAATTCAAACGCAAACATCCACTGGAAATATTTACATACCCCAATAGCAGACTCTTTTCCCTTTCCAAGAAGTCATAGATCGTTAATTTTCAAGCCCATTTGCTGGGTGAAACACCATGACAAAGTGAACTTATGTGCAGAATTTGGTGATAAGTGACTTTCGAGGTAGATAAGGCCATCTTTACGGCTCGGCACAAGGTTTAGCATACTCGATATGTATCAACTAGTATAGCCTTCCTAATGTGTCCCCTACAATCTATTTTAAGATTTTATTCTTTACCTTCCTAATTGCTTATTGATCTCTCACAACTCAAAATCTTGTAATCAACTTCTTAGCCAAGGAATGGATACCTATATTTGGATTGCTTGCCGCATCATATAATTTCCTTGCCATCCATACAGAGCTTACAGTAAGAATATTAATATAATAAATCGTGGCATAGTTTTGAGTGCCCTTAATCACCTTAATCCGGTATGTAATACCATTAGGCGAAGGGGATGCCTAAATTCCCCATGAGCAATGTTCTCCCTTATATACCTCTGTAAACATAGCATGCTCATTCTTTATGTATTGGATGTATATGCTCATCTCAACCAAATAATCCCTAAAAGTTTGAGAAAATCCTTCTTATCTTCCAATATATCCTAGTGTCTTAATTCAATTTTACCAATAGATTCTGCTAGCACATCACCATCCTTCATTTATATTTCTCATATCTGTCAACCTCCTCCTCACTATTGTGATAAAAAAAAATCTCATCTTTATTTATCATAGAAACATTAAAATTTGATTGACTACTTTGCCCGTCTTGAATGCCAGCAACAATACTGCCTTCCTCACTATTATCACCTTCCTTGCAACTATTCCCAAAATTCATGAACTTTTTTAATACAATTGGTTGTCCCAAGTTAAGTTAGTGAACCATAAAGGAAGACCTTTGGCCAAAAAAGTCATTCAACTTATAGATGAACTGCAAACTTGTAAAATAATAGTAACTTGATAAAACCAACCAACCAATCAACCCTATAAAGCCTAAGCACTATAAAGTAAAATTAAGTGATTACTCATATTCATTGCTCTCAAACAGAGATAAAGAAAATGAGATTTTTGTTGAGAGAGATAATAAGCAACAAGCTCATTTCATTCAAAATTCCAAATATGAAAATCCTGCAAGGGATCAAACCAATATATAGTGAGGTGCCCTCCTCTATAAGTATAAAAACAATCAATAAAATTACAAGGAAAAACAACCAATGAAATTATAGTAAGTTGAACAACCAAAATAAAGAAAGAGGGCCCACTAACTAGATCAGGTGGGATGAATTTTTTACATATGCCCTTGCTTGATGGCATCCTCCGCCATCCCAAACGGAACAATTTGGTGGTTATATTCAATGGGGAAAATTTCACTAACTAGTCACTAAGAGTAATTCCTAAATCACCTATTTTATTGTCCAAAAAAACCCACAATAAAAAATGTGCAAAACAATTCCTATAATGACAATTGCTCAGTTCTAGCTTTCCAACTTGCTCGATACTTGGAATCTAAATGCGAGCCATAACGTTTTAGAAAATAGACATCCATGCTATCCATATGTGACATTTATAGAATTTGGACTCCTTTTGTGCAATCAAATCTGAGCTAGAAGATGGAGAAAATTTATGCGCAGAATGTTGGGAAAAAAATGGCTTTTAGAGGACTTTAGCTAAGGTCTTTATTTAAGGCTACTAATTATCTCATCACCCACCTGAATTTACCTTGATTCCCTCAAGGACCCCATGTCAACAAGAACTATAGAGTCCTTAAGCTCCATCTCCAAGGGTCATTATTGCACCCACTTGAATTATAGCCTTGATTTGGAGGAGTAGGTTGCACTTGGTGGCTTGATTAGTATCAGTTAGCCTCCTAAGCAACATTGTTCCCTACTCCATTCCCTTGTAAACTATTCCCAATCTCATTTGCTTTAACACTATTCCCAACCTTATTTTCTTGAGCACCATTATGACCTTGATGTTGATCAACATCATTCTCATCATTCTTTACCTCATTTAGTCTCTCAACTACCTCCCCAGTCACAGTATACTTGTCTTTCTCCTCTATATAAAATGAAATTTTCTTCTTCCCATCTTCTAAGCACTTATTACACAAATCTAATAGAGCCTTGTCACTATTGATAGGCCACACTTATATAGGCCGATTTGGGTGGTGTGAGTATCTAGAGAAACACCAAGCACATTACTCACCAATATATGCATTCTTAAAAAACGATTTCACATATCTCACAATGCTTATCTAATATAAGTTAACATCTCTCTCATTCATCAAATATCTCCAATCTTTATACCTGATTACCAACTCAAATTATAAGTTTGCAACTACACTTAAGGAATTATCGAAATATAAATTAAAAGAATAAACCACAACTAATAAACAAAAGGCACTTAGCAGGTCACAGATCAACATGCATTAGTTCATAATGTAACTACAAAACAAGTGACAAAAAATGCATAACAAAGTGCATCATCAAATCATGTTCATAAAAAACCCCTAAAAAAAGATACTGGCATTATCATTTCAATGAAGACCATGCCCATCGTAAAATAAATACAACATATGCAATGGAAACCATTGTACTAGCTCTCCATAAACAAAAAGCTCACTTTTTTGTAATGCTCTATTACCAAATAATAGAAAATCACCAAGGACAAGCCCTAATTACACATCTCACTAAGAAAAGGCAAACAAATTTCCAACCAAAACGCAACATGCTTACTAAAAAAAATTAATATTTCATATCAAAAGTCCTCATATGTTGATAATTTAAACAAACTTGTAATTTTTGAATTTATAGCTATGACTTTTTAGCTTATTCTTTGGTCATTCATTTAAAAACTTATCAATTTCCTTCATGAATTGAACCTTCGATTCTAGGATTTCAAAATTTTTGACGGATGAATCCTGTCAGATGATTGGGGGAGTGTTTGTGACTGAATGATTGGGAGGTAAGGGAGTTAATGAAATGAGATTCAACTACCAACATTAAAAATTGACTACGAGTGCTTAATTGTAAGGGCAAAACTGTCTTCAACTATCTAGGATTACTGCTTCAGCTAATAAGACTACTAAAAATTGTTTGCCCAGAATATCAACGATGTTAAATAATAGCATGAAAAGGTTGGGGGTAAATAATAGTTACCAAAATGTCAATAATCCTATTATTTTTTTCCTTTTCAATTTAAAATAAACAATGTACATAATAGAAAACTCAAAATTTTAATATTACCTAAAATTTGGTGATGTCTAACAATACCAAAATCATTAATAAGACTCTAATAATATATGATTTCAAAGATATATACAACCCTACTTCTAAATCCATGACATCAACATTTTCAATAATAATTTATAGATATTAATAATGAACCAATCACTATGACAGTTGCGAAGTATGATGTTGTATTTGGATTCATATTTTATCAAATATTAATGTATTTATCATAATAAGAACTATGAAATTTATCAATTAAAGAATTAAAAGAGT
>NCQS01148156.1:1835-12079 GCA_002740445.1 Pachycereus pringlei | reverse complement strand
TGAATGTATGAAAAAAGAAAGCTTTGAGTGGATGAAGATTACCCAGAAAGCCTTTGAAATGATCAAGGATAGGCTTTGCTTGGGTTCTCTCTTAGCTCTTCCTAACTTTGATCTCTTAGTTGAAGTTGAGTGTGATGCTAATGGCATTAGAATTGGTGTGGTTCTCACTTAAGCCATGCACCCTCTAGCTTTCTTTAGTGAGAAGTTGAATGGTTTAAGGATTAACTACTCCACTTATGACAAGGAATTCTATACCATTGTTAGACCTTTGGAACATTTGATTCATTACCTTAAGCCCAAGCCCTTTGTGCTCAATTTGAATCATAAAGCATTGTCCTACATTAATGGTTAACACAAGTTGAACACAAGGCATGCCAAGTAGGTTGAGTTCCTTCAATCTTTCACCTTCTCTTGTAAGCACAAGAGTAGGACATAGAATGTTGTGGCTGATGCCTTGCCAAGAAGATATGCTCTCCTTTCGGTCTTAGAGGCCAAGGTAATCCTGGATTTCATTCCATCAAAGCTCTGTAAAATGAAGATGAGGACTTGAAGAAAGTGGTGGAGAATCCTTCTATCTTTAGTTCTTTCACTTTACAAGATGATTTCCTGTTTAAGGAAAATAAGCTTTGCATCCTTAAAAGTCCTCTAAGGGACTTGATTGTCAATGAAGCTCATGAAGGAGCCTTAGTTGGTCATTTTTGTATTAACAAGACACTTAAAATACTCAAGGAGAATTTTTACTCGCCTAAGATGGAAGGGGATGTTCATAGGGTGATCACAAGGTGCAACATTTATCACATAACTAAGAGTCACTTCCATCAAGGCCTCTACACTCCTCTTACGGTTCCTACAAGGCCTTTGGATAACATTAGCATAGATGTCATTGTGGCCCTCCTAAGAACACCACAGGGAAAAGATGCCATCATGATAGTAGTTGATCGATTCTCTATGATGGCTCACTTCATTACATGCCACTAGAGTGATGATGCTATCTACATTGCAAACATCTTCTTTAGAGAAATTGTGAGGCTCCTTGGAATTTCAAGAACCATCATTTTAGATAAGGACACCAAATTTCTATCTCACTTTTGGAGATCTCTATAAAGACTCATAGGGCCTAGGTTGCTCTTTAGCACTACCTACCATACTCAAACTTATGGACAAACAGAGGTAACAAATAAACACTCACAACCTTATTAAAGGGTAGGATGAGTAAGAGTTGGAGGGATTGGGATGTCAAGCTTGCTCATGCCGAATTCACCTACAATAGGGCTCCTTCCTATGCCACCTTTTATTCCTTCCTTGAAGTGTCCTATGGCCTTAGCCCTATTACTCCCATTGATCTCATTCATATTCCTCAAGAATCTAAGATGTGTTTTGAGGCCGAAGCAAGAGCTAAGGACGTAAAGAGGCTATATGAACAAGTGAGGGCACAAAATGACCAATACAAGTAAAAAGCCAACAAGAACCACCCACATCTTGAGTTCAAACTGAGTAATCTTGTGTGGTTACACTTAAAGAAAGAAAGGTTCTGTTCAAGGAGGAAGAATGAGCTCATGGTAAGAGAAGATGGTCCGTACAACATGGTGTAAAAGGTGGGGGAAAATGCTTATAAAATAGAGCTTCTGGGAGACATCCAAATATCTACCACCTTTAATGTTTAGAATCTCACTTCATAATTTGAAGATGATGAGCAACACAATGAAGATTTTAGGGTAAATTCTCTTCAAGGGGGTGAGGGTTGATGCAAAGCACACTTCAAGTTTGGACCTACTTTCACAAGCAAGAGTCTTAAATTAAGTAAGCTCAATATTGACTCTAGGTTAAGGACTAGGTCCTCCTAGGTCAATGTTAACTTGGAACCCTTAAGGAGGCCCAAGTAAGCTTAGGAAAGGTGGTTGGGAAATTAGTAGCCTTAAATAAGGAGACTACCTACTCTATCCTCCCAAATCACCTCATTATCTCATTTTCAGTTTCTGGGCAGAATACTTTACCTCACTTCTAGCTCAGTTTCGACCAAGAAAATGGGCTCCAATTTTTGTAAACTATACATGGATGGAAAGCAAAATTCTATTGTCCAACAAGCCTTGAATCATGTTTAAACTCCAAGTATTGAGAAAGTTATGGACTATTAATCAAGCAAGGGCCAATCCAAGGCTAGAGAATGCACAGTTTTGATTATGGGCTTCATTAAGGAGGATAAAGCTGTGATCTTGAAGATTAATTAGCATGAGGTGATTCTACACACACAAGGGAAGATTTTCCAAGTGGCAGTTCCTCTATTGGTGAAGCAAATCCTTCTCAAAGCTTTGTAGAAAATGGAGGAAGAATCTTGGAAAATACAACTCATCTTGATTGTAATTATCTTAAGCATCTTAATTTATTTTTCTAGGATAATTTATGAGCCCCTTATTGGCCCATTTGCCCCACTAATGTAACAGTTAATCCTCTGTCAATTGGGTATTTTAGACCCAAGTATCTCCATGAAAATTCAGACTTATTGAATGATCTAGAGCTTGAAGCTTGGTGTTTTCTGAAAAATTTAAAAAAGAGGGTGGTATTTGAGTCCACCCCTTTAATCTCATCCATGGTGCTAAGGCTTTAGAAGGTTAGAGGGTAGCTTGATTTATTTCTTGGTTATTTATTTCAAGTATTGATTCATTTCCATTAGAGGATTTCTTCTATTTGGAGAATTCTTTCTCTCTCTTGGTTCTTCTTTGGGAAGATTGATTTTCAACATCCTTTAGGCTCATCTTCATAGATTTCTCACCTTTATTTGATCAAATGAAATTCCACATGTATCAGAATAATTTTCTTATGACGACTTTGACAAATGTGTGACTTTTAGCATTCTAACATATTGTTAATATGGATTACTCTAACGTCACTCTGATTTAGTCCAATTGTCTTCCATTGAAACCAAACTAATCATTCCTGGCAATAGGATATGACATACAATGCTTGATAGGTTTAATGAATTACTTTAAGGACCCTAACTTAAGGTGGGATTTTGAGAGTTCTAACACCATATGTAGTTATAAAATGCTTATGACTATTCATGATTAGCTATATGAATAAGCCATATGATTTACATTATAAGTTTTGTAATCCTTACTCATTTATTAGGACATTTGTATGTTTAAACTAGATGCATGAATTGAGAGGGATCCCTCTCTCAGATCTAACGAGGTTAATCTATTGGATACAGGAAACGATTACTTTAACTAAATTTCAAAGTCACGATATCAAAGAAGGATCGTCAGTCTCTCACGTAATGTTAACGTCAGGGCCATCACAAACCCTAACAGTTGGTCAGTGATGAAAAAGGGGCATTGATGCAATAAGTTGACACACCCTTTGATGAGCACCAGACATAAGTTGTTATTCACTTCATGTACTTCTCTCGTTATATCTACCTTCTCCCTCTAGAAAGAATAAGAGCCTAACCCTAACCTCTAAAATTCCCTCAAAAGTACTTTCTTCTTCCAAGTCTGAATCTTCCTTTTGAAAACAGAGAAAGAATATCATGGAAGAAAGTGATAACTACTCCAGAAAATCATCTCATGATAAAAATGATGGGAGGTGGAAATGAACAAGACAAAATAACATCCAATGTCAATGTAACTGAGGAACTCATGCAACTACTTTTTGTATCTCTTATTAATGGCACTAATAAACTGAAGATAGAGAAGAAGTTTAATGAACCTTATGTGCTAGAATTCCAAGGAAGAAGCAAGGTATTTGATACTCTAATTGCAATTCTAATTTTAGAAGTAAAGAGATTAACTTTGATGAGTGAGAAGTTTAATTATACAGTTAGGGATTATAAAGAATTGATCAACACTCTCTTGATTCATACTGAGGCATTACTAGGAAAATAAAGATTTAGAAGGAAGAAGGATTAAAAGAACAAGTAGGTACGCCTAGCCATGCCAACACCTACTCTATAGCTCTACCCACTATAGATGCTCTCAAACCATAATTTGATCATTTTTACTTCATTCCATTCCATCTAGCTCCATGTGTCTCTTCATCGATCTATCATATCATGAACATTTTAATTAATGTGGATGTTTTATGAGTTGAACAGCCATGGTTACTATGTCTTTATAAGGAAGGTTCCTTAGATTGTTATGGGGTCAGCTTGTGGATCATATAGCTCATTTTATTTAAATGACATAAATGGATTTAAATTATTACAAAATGTTTTTGAAAAATTATTTTGCCCGAACTGTATCTTTATCATACTACTCCATGTTTGCTAAGAGGCAAAAAAAAAGAAGATTGATGAAGTATAAAGTAGAATATTACATAATTAGAAAGGCATAAGGGGAGTAAGTGTAAAGTGTAGTAAAGCAAGATTAGAGCATGTGATCTCATTTGATTTAGGGTGCTTAAAAATGAGAAAGGACACATAAGTATAGAATCGGAGACATGCCAACAACTTTGATTAATTCAAATCAAAGTGTCCACTAGCAATAACTCTCATCATCATATGTTGGAGTCCCCATTAAAGATATAGTTTCTGTTTAATCTACTAATCTTTGTTCTCTGAATGCTCATATGATATGATCTCTTGAATATGTGTACTTTACTATGATTTATTGAATATCTTAAATATTTGTGAATACATGCTCATTTTATTTTACTTGAATGGATATCCTTAGATAATAATACTCAAGCAACCTTTTGTGAGTATTGTGTCTCATGTCATGTTAAAACGGATAATTCATGTCGATGAATACATTTAGACAAAGCTTGCTTAATTGAGGTTGCTTAATTTAGTGGTTATATGTCTACGAAACACAATCATATGTTCTTTATAATCATGTTTTCATAGGGCCAACATATGATGTAATTATCTTGAGTCCTATGCTATTCTAAGCATGTTGTTATTGCATGATACTATTACATGTTGTGTTTTGAAAGAGGCATAATGGTTGATTCTTGTTAGTTATATTGACATGACTCTATGAATGTTTCTCATAAGAAATCTGTACCAATAAGCCATTGATTCTTATAGTTGATTGCTATTAACCTTGATGATCTATTACTTTTTCATGAGAGTTAGCATATGATCCCTAATTATGGCATTTATAGATGTCATATTAATAGGGAGCTAAACAAGGTATTTGCACTATGATATACTTGTCATATTTTTCATCCCCATTCATTTTTTACGATGACAAAGGGAGAAATATATGAATGTTAAGCTGGATAAGAAGAAATGCTTACATGCATTATTCGTCAAATGTTTGTCATCATCAAAAAGAGGAGATTTTTGAATCTGAGAAGATATTGATTTTGATGATAACAAAGCAATTGACTTGGTCATGTGATCTTGTACTCTAATTAAACCTTGTCATATGACATGAGTAAAATGACTTTGACATATACCTACCATATGTGGCTCTAGAATGATCTATGCTAATATACTTGTACTGATTGATATCATTATATGATTGACCAAATTAGACGCATTCACATTTTATTTAGCTTTGGGTAGTGCTTTAAGTAACCTAACCTAACCATACATTAGAGTCGCTGACACTCGCCTATCAATGTCATTGATAATATGAGTTTAAGGTAGTTGAGCTTCTAGATTGGACGCATTAGGAAGCCGGTTACACAAGCCTATCAATGTCATTGATAATATGAGTTTAAGGTAGTTGAACTTCTAGCTTTGAAGCTTTACATAATCAGTTACCCACTAACCTTCCTCATATAGCTAAAATATGCTTGTGCAATGGCTTAGTTGATCAATAATAATTGAACTACTTATATATTCGTCTCACCTAAAAGATATATTTGAACACATTCATTGAGCCAAGGAAGTCAAGTGATATCATTTATAAGATACTCTAAAGAATGATCTCAACATAATGTGAAAATATGATATTCATGATAGCATGAGTTTTAACTTCAAGACACTTTTTCTATAATCTAAAAAGGGCTGTATAAAATCTTGTTCAAATACTTGCCTGAACTTGATCAATATGCTTAATTGATCACAAGGAATTTGTTCAACAAAATCAATGGGTAACTAAGGCTTCAAGCTAGAAGTTCAGCTATCTTAAACTCATATTATCAATAATATTGATAGGCTTGTCAAATTGGGATCCTTATCAGAGTCATAAAATTGGTGCAACTTAAATTAAGATTAAATCAATTGTATGCTACTCTAATTACTTGCAAAATTCTAGAATTTGCATATGTGTGTGTTGAATGAGATTTATCTCTTCTCATCTGATTCCATGGCAAGGAACACAACATAAATTATGGTACCAAAGATTGGGCATCTCTTATACAAATTTTATCTATATATGCTAGACTTTAAAAAATCAACGATTTACCATAATAAGGAAAATTCAGTTAATTAAGTTAATTATAACTTAATTAATCAAGTACTCTTGTGATTTAATTATCGAACAACTTTAAGATGTAAGATTAACTGTGTGGTTTTATTATTATGACACCTAGCTATCTCTGGGAAATTTAAGAAAACATCTTCAAAATCATCCCAAATCAGGGAGACCCAAATAGTGCTTTTATTGAAAAGGATGTTGCAGGTCAACTATATCAAACATGGAAGAGGTCAACATCAGTGCTTAAAAGAATAGTTTCTGCCTTATCAAAATAGGAATAAAATGTCTAATGCATTAATTAAAGGATGAAAAGCCATCTCTCCAAGCCAAAAGACGTTAAGACCTTGCTGAGTAATTATTAGAAAAGCAAATGGATGTCAAGGCTTGAACCTACTGGTAACTGTTTTAGAGAAACATCCAAGGGAAAATCCTAAAACATCCAATGGCTAGCATCATCTAGCGATCTCATTCTCATTGCTTATAAATAGAGATCTTGCTGAAGAAGAAAAAGAATACGCAGCACACAAGCAAAAAGAGTTCAAATCATAGTTTAATCGATATTGTACTCTTGAGTGATTAACTTCAAAATCATTGTAATTTTTGGACACACATTTGAGATTTCTCATGAGGTAAGAGGGTTATGAGAATTTTGCTAATAGACAAGAGTGTTGACAAAGAGTGTCATCCTTCCTAAGTTGAGACTTTAGGAGAAATCACTTTAAGAGAGTTCTTCAAGTGTGTGTTGTAGTCAAGATCCTTGGGTATATGCTTGTCAACTCGTGTAAATTTAAAGCAGATTAATACAATATGCTTGAATACTAAGGAAAGAACCTTAGGGGAGGATATAGTTAGTTGGAGGGTTAAACCTCGTTAAAAAACATTGCATGCTTTACTTTTTGTTATGCTCTTACTCTATTCGACTCCCCTGATCTACAATTTTAGCGTCCCTAATTTTATTGTTGAGTGTACTTGAGTTTGCTGCATCTTCTATCCTCTGTGTTTGAGGTTTAATTTGCAATTATTTGTGATCACCCTATCCACCTCTCCTCTAGGGTGACTTAGTAACTTAGGACCAACAATTGGTGTTAGAGGTAGTCTTACCTCCGGTGGCTTAATTGTTAACTGAGTAAAAATCTACATCTTTTCTAGGAACGGTTGAAATCATCAAGGTAGATATGTGTCTGACCTCCTTTTTTATGTGGACCAAACTTTGCTTATTGGAGGATACATATGTAAATTTGGCTAGTGGATCAAGATTACGTGCTGTGGAATGTTATGCTAAAGACTCTAATTTGAATTGTACACAATGTTGGCAATGAGTAGTAGAGAAGCCCATTGACTAGCACACCTTAGAAAAACATTAGTGAGTGTTAAAAAACTGCCAGCCAATCAATCCTTTATATTGTGCTTCAGATTGTAATGCGCTTAATAGAATTTCTGCTTGTGAAACAACTAAAGAACTATGGGATTTCTCATTGGCCGCATATGAAAGAACAAATCAAGTCAAAGAATTAAAGATAAACATCTATGTACACCAACTGAACTTTTCAAGATACTACCTAATAAAGATGTTAAGGAGATATATATCATATTCACTGCATTGTAAACAGCCTCAAATATTTGGGAAAATATGTTAAGGAGACATATATCAGATTCAGTGGCATGTAAACAACCTCAAATTTTTAGGAAAAATCTACTCAAATGAAGAGATGGTGAGAAATTACTAAGAATTCTCCCAAGAAACAAATGAGGAGCTAAGGTCACGATTATTGAAGAGGCTCAAAACCTAAAGTCCTTGAAACTCTTGACATATGAGATCCACTCTAGAAAGAGAAAGAAGAAACCTTAAGTAGAGTGGCATTGGAATCAACAATCAAGGACCCTAAAAGTCAAGGTGATGTAGAATCTGAATCATTAGAGGATGAGATTGCCCTGTTAGCCATAGGCTTACATAAAATGCTCAAGAAAAAGAATTTTAACTTCATAAACTATAGGGATGATCATCCTCAAAAGGCAACAAGGTATAAAACTCACAAAATGTTGCACTAACAAAATTGTCTGCCCTAGTTGTAGCCAACTAGGATATATAATGAAAGGATGTCGGTCCTTGACAAAGGAAAGCCTAAAATAAGAAACCTAAATGCAAAGGCAAAAAAGCCATGTCAGCTACAAGAGTTTCAGTGACTCCAGTAACCATGAGGGTGAAGAAGATGATATTACCAAGCTGTGCTTCATGGCAAAAGGAAAGGAATAAGAAAGCAAGTATAAATTTTCAGACTACTACAAATCAATACTTAAGGAAGCTGAGGGCACATCCACTTAGCAGGTAAAGTGTATCTTTTCTAAAATGTGTAGAGATGATTTAGTCGAGATTATCATACATGGCATGGAAGATGAGGAAGAGTATCTCTCTAAGATTAGGTCCTGTAATAAAGAAAGTACCTTTCTAAAATATCAAAAACGGAGTTTCCAAGATGAATGTCCTTATTCTTACAAAAAAAAAAATGCCGGCAATTTTTAAAGGATGAAAACAAACATTTTTAGGAACTCTGTGATCAATTTCATGAGAAGTTGAATGATTCTAAAAAAAGAGGTTGAAACTCTCAAAGAAGATATGTGAAGGTGGAAAAATAAAAATGAGCATATTTTCAAACTCAACTTTAAGCTACCAATAACATTCATGAAGCTGAATTGAAACTGAAAATTCAAAAACATATGTGAGGATTTTCATAAGCCCTTTTTAAAACTCACCAAAGCACAAGAGAACTTAGAGAAATTACTTAGATTTTATATTGTGTCCAGCAGTAAGAGCAAATCATACCAAAACGTCTTTGCTACATACTCGTGAAGATTAGAGTGTTCGATGCACCATGAAAATACTTTTTAAAAAACCTCTAGTCGTTCAAGAATGAGGAAGGGATACCAAAGTACCTCTACTCAGAGCTAGTAGTAGAGAAACTTTGTACATCCTAAAAGTTACACCCACAATAATCCCAAAATAATTTAGGGTTGGGTACCTATAGGTAAAAGACCTTTGAACATTATAACAGATTCTGCACAATTTCATGTCAAAGGAAATATAAAGATTCTAATACGTACTTTGCAGGTATGCTTTTAGACAAACGCTGATCTATGGTATTTTGATAATGGATGCTCAAACCACATAAGTAGAAATGCTATAGTGCTTACATAACTTGAAGAATCACACTAAAACAAAGTAGCCTATAGAAATAAAAAGCATGGTAATATCATTAGAGTTGGAAAAGTAGTAAAGATCCCTTTAACTCAATTGAGAATATTTATTTAGTTAATGATATTAAATTCAATCTGCCTATCATTTCTCAATTATATAATAAAGGAAATAAAGTAGCATTGAACTTTGCTAAACGTGATGTCTCCAGCCTTAAAACCAGAATAATTGCTTTGTTTGTTGAAGAGTAAGACATGTACGTGCTATTAACCTTGATCATGTTGATTTCAAAAATCTTTCATGTTTTAAAGTTATCAATGATGATGCATGGTTGTCATATGAACGATTAGGTCATGCTAGTATACATATGATTGAAAAATTATCTAAGCATGATATGTTAACAGGTCTTCCAAAACATGAGTATGATAAAGATCAATTTTGCAGTGCATTTGCAAAAGGCAAACAAGCTAGAGCCTTATTTAAGCCCATAAAAATTATTTCAACCTCAAGGCCCCTTAACCTCCTGCATTTAGATTATGTGTGGTCCTATCAGGTTGAGAAGTCAAGGTGGTAGCAAATATGTATTTATTATTGTTGATTATTATTCCTAATTTACCTGGGTGTTCTTCTTGGATGAGAAAATAGACACTTTTAAAGTATTGTACATAGGTACAGAACATTAAGGACTA
>NCQS01148078.1:0-15663 GCA_002740445.1 Pachycereus pringlei | reverse complement strand
CATTTCATTTTCTTCTATAGTCAGCAAAAAGGCAAAAAAGAAAGTACATAAAATGAATTGATGAATGCAAGCAAGTGCAAGGTTAAGGTCATCCCATCTCTATAGAATAGTAGGAATTGAAGACAAAAAGCAAAATAGTTATAAGTAAAATCGAAAAGGATAGGAATTGAATCTGCCCCCTCCCACATTCAATTCAATTCCCTTCTAGTTTCAAATGATGCCTTAGCTCCAATGTTTTCCTTCCATGGTAATTAAACGATCGTGACTTTGTAACTAATATCCCAAAATCCTTAAAGCCTACCTATAGCATGTCAGCCGAATAATGGTGGTGTATAATAGACAATTCGCATTTCTAGTTCACCATGAACTAAATTGACCAAATTCACTGTTCTTGAATGAAGATGATCTTATTGTAATTAAGCACAACAGTGAAGGGCTCAAGCGTACTTCAGAGCAAATGTATAAAAGAAAGCAAGCATTTGGCAAGTCTATTTGATAGAGGATGTGTATGCCATGAATTGAATGTAATCTATGCAATATGAATTGCAAATTGCAAAATAACAACAAGGCCAACAAGACAAATTTCTTAGGAGGCACTGAGCACATCAGCATAACAGAGCAGCAAATATTCAAACACTAGGTGGCTTTAATATTTAGTGTCTCAAGGCAATCAACACCATTATTCTTGTACTACGTTGCACCAGCAAAAGGGGTAATGCCATTAATCATAGTTCTGAGTCCACTATCACAAAGTTTAAGATATGATGATTAAACTCTTTTTTTTCCTTTTGCTCATGCAATATATGATCAAAAACAAGTTTCTCTCTAACTAGTAAGAGAAGAGAAGTAAGGCTGTATGAGTGTCAGCAATTAAACTAGGTCCATAATAGCTAAAAACTGGGACATGTATCTCAAACTCTGGGCACATGTTTGAAAGGCCTCCTTATTTACTATTGTCAGGTCTCCTAATGTGATTTGCCCACATATATAGGGCATTAGGAAGAATAGAGCAATGACTATAACATGGGTACAACCTTCCTATTATAGCTCCTCCTACTTTTCGTACTTTCACCACTAGCTAAATTTCACATTAGTAATACAAATAAAGCCACTAAACACCAATTTCAAGATTGAAGCAGGCAAATGACTCAGAAGCAACTCATACACAACACTCAAATCTTGAAAGTAGTCCACAACATAGGAATAAATACTAGGTGATCGATTGTTTGAAACACAAAATCAATTAACCATATTCAATGGCTTAAAGCAAGGATTCCAAATTGGATAATTCAACATGCTTACAAATAAAATGTATCCAATACATGAAACATAACGACTAGAACATAAGAAAATATGGAAAGCAAAATCGTTAATCTTAAATCAACCAAGTGATGCTAGAATCGACTAGGGATGGGCATCAGAGAAACTAAGAATGGAGGTTGTACTCTAGGTTACTATGTTCTTAAACAAGTGATCAAAGCATAAGCAATGGAATCAGCGAATGATGGCTTGTAAATCGTAAGTTCCAAACCTAAAGACAACTGACTAAACACATAAGTGAAGGCTAATAGTTCAAGTGATCCTCACCATTAGAAAAAGTAATCTTCACCATAGATGAACTAAAACTAGTAGAAAAAGCACAGAACACGTAAAAGCTAAAATTGCTCATCTCATTTACAGCACTAAATTCATAAACCAAAGTCAATGAACATCACAGGAAAAATGTTAGGATTAGCCGAGTCCTTCTTCACCCTTTGACAGAGTCTTTTTCTTCTAGATATTTAATAAAAAATCAAGAATTTTAGCACCCAAAACAGAACAACTGAGATGATTATTCTTGCTAAATTTCAACGTTGAAACCATACAATTTAGAGAGTGAGAGAAAGAGGTTGATGATGCATACTCTGCGAAGAACAACAAGCTGGAATCCTTACCACTAGCAGCCAAGAGATGTCGGAATTCAGACGGCCTAAGTAAGAGGCAAAGGAAGCTGGGCATGAGGAAGAACCGAAGTCTAGGCAGAAACACCACCAGAAAGTGCGATGATGACCAGAAACCAATGGACTCTTGCTGCCGATAAGAACACCATCACCCATACTAACTACCGACACCATGGTTTCACCATAGAACAACCACGAGAATGGCAGAGTGTGAGTATAGCGCACAACTGGGTGGGCAATACTCAACTAAACACCCTTGCTTTTTCTTTTTTTTGGGTTATAATTCAGTTGTAATTTAACTAGCTTGGTGGCTAAAATGAAAAAAAAATAAGTAAATCAAAAACATAAAAAATTTCCACCACACTTAATAGCCGTACTAAATGTTTCCTATTCACGAGATATGAGTCTCCGTGCTTAATATGCATGGACATTCCTTAATTAGTTACTATAATGTTTATAAGAGTGGTTATATTTTTCCATTTATTATGTGTTTGGATAATTCTCGGCACTCATTTTTGCTTATTTTACCTCTATGCTTAGCCATGTGTGGTTAAATAAGCGTGAAGGAATACCATTTTTTTGCAGTGAATCTCATTACTAGAGCTAAATGTTAAAGAATAGATTGTTGAATAACAAGAGCAATGATCTAACAGCTCTACTCCAATATTTCTCTTAAATCTATGGATAAAGATAGGGCATTTACAAAAGATTACTTTGTTAAATTCCGACATTATTATCCAAGTTCAACAAAAGGTGTATACACATTAAGATATCGAAGAATTTGATAAACAAATCAAAGAACATTTGAAGACAGGGTTAATCAAAAATCGTAAGAGTCCTCACACAATTACTGCTTTCATAGTCAAAAATCATGCTGAAGAAAAAAGAGGAAAAGTTAGGATGGTAATCAATTACAAAAATCATAGTGATAATATTATTTTAGACAGTTATTATATTCTTAGGGGCGGATAGTAATGTTATTTGGTCTCAAAAATGCATGCCAAAAATTCCAAAGAGAATGGATAACATCTTCAAAGACCGTAACCACTGTTGTCTAGTTTACATCAATAACATTCTTATCTTTTCTAATACTATAGAATAGCATAAAGATGAAGCTTTAGCTATCACCCAAAGATACATTGATCATGTTATTATCCTTGTAAAAATCAGTACATGTACGCAGAGCAAGAAATAGAGTTTTTAGGTCTAGAAATAAAAGCAAGACAAATCATTTTAGAAAAGCACATTTTTGAAAAAATTGAAAATTTTTCTGAGAAGATTGAAGATAAAAAGCAATTAGAAAGGTTTCTTACATGCCTTACCTATGCTATAAAATTTATTAAACATTTGACTAAATTAAGAAAACCATTATAACAAAGGTTCAACAAAGAAGTAAATTGGATATTGACTCCTAATGATTGAAAGATTGTTTAAAATTTCAAAAAGAAGTGTAAAAATCTTCATGTTCCTAACTTATCTAATGAAGGAAAGGGCTTAATTCTTGAGATAGATGCTAGTAATGAGCAGTAGAGTGTAGTACTCAAAATTTTTAAAAAAAAAAAGAGAAAAAAACACTGTAAATACTGCAATGGAAGTTTCAACAGAGTAGAATGCAACTATCCTACAATAAAAAATAGATTCTTATACTAATAAGTAGAGTCAAAAGTTCTTAATCTTTTTAGCCCTAAAGCCTTTTCTGATACGAACTGACTGCCAATGAATACTTCGTTTTGTAAAAAAAAATTCATTAAATATACAAGCGCAAGGATGATTCATGCATTGCCAATTATGACTTAATCAATTTTCTTTCTTTATTGAACATATACAGAGAGTTAAGAATTCTATGGCAGATAGTTTAACTCGTGAACTCACCAAGGATGATCATCAAAGTAGAACTCCTACCACAAAAGGAGGAAAGCCAAAATAAAATGCTATTACTACTAGAATAGGTTTCTTCTTCTAGTAGAATCCCTATGGATATTTTGGAATTTCATACAAAAAGCATATCATGCTTTGGTTTGTTGTATTCTACCTATCTAATGGTACAGAAATTAAACCTTTAGAGTTACAAATGAATTACTTAAGTTGCCCTTATGATCTTCGAGCAAAATTAAGTTCCTATTGATGGAATCCCCACCAACCAAGACAAGAAAGAAGGTCCAATAAGTCTAACAAGGTCCTATGCAAGCTCCAAAGTTCAAGCAATGGCTCAAATTGTGGAAAAGAGCCAAATGGAAGTAACCGGGTTGCATGGCCAGAATGTGCCCGGTTTTGTTCATCTCATTTCTTAAGCTACGTTATGACTTAAGATTGATATTTTTACATTTCTGTATTCCTCATGATGTCTACTTTCAAGTTCAAGCATGAAATTCCAATCATGCACAATCAAAGTCAAGAGATCAAGGCATTTTGTCCAACCTACTAGTTTTGGTTCAAAACTGCACGGTAAAATGTTTTTGTGGAAATCATCTACTTAAACATGATCTAACCTTGATTTATTTGTAGGGGGTTTGCACACACCCTAAAGTTTCCCCCCATGGCCTGAAATCATAATCATGACCACTTTTGGTTGGGTTTAAAGAAGTCAAAAAATCGGGTTAATTTTGCTCCTAGAACCCGGTTTACAGTAGCTACAATTTCTTTCCTTCTCCCATAGGTTTCTTCAGTTGAATGCTTGCTTGCTAGCTTCACACACACTTCAAGACTCTAAAAACATAATCATGGGCTACAGCTTCAGCATTTTGGGAAGAGAAACCAATAGGAAGCAAAAGGAAGAAAACATGTTCTACACCCAGATTGGCTAGCTGAAAAGCACTTCTACTTTACAGCTTCTTTTCTCCCCTTCCCTTAGAAATCTGATGTATTAGGAATAATTACTTGTAATTAAGGTCGTAAATATCATTTATCTTACTTTTCTTTTTATTTTGATTGTAATTCGATTAAGTTAAGTGAGTTAGTATTCTATTTTGTGCTAACCATGAGGATTTAGCTAAGTTAATACGTTTCCTCCTTAGGAAGGAAACCCCAGCAGCTAGCTTGCTTATTTAGATGCTAGCTAGGCTTGTCCTAAAGACATACTCGTAGCCATTTGCAAGGGCATTACTCACTTTTGAATGAAAATCACTTTGAGAGCAACTTAGCTTTTGTGCACCTAAATACTTCAATTGCTTATCCTTAATTTGGTCAATTAAGGTGGTGATCAAGTAAGTCCTAATTCTTGATTAAGTGGTGATTATGTATCTTAATCAAAGCTTAGGGACCCTAAACTTCATTTTTGTGGTGTTTCTGTATCCAAACTAAAGCTTAGTTTATCCTTCATCTATTGAATATCTCACGGGTTCCACTTAGATTTAGTTCGAATTTAGCTTGCTTAATCTCTAGCTTGTGAATTCTAGCTTGAGTTTTCATTGTTCCCCTTTAAGATACATCACCTATGCTCAAGAAAAATGGTTCAAAGATTGGTATGCAGCCTGCATCGATTACTACCATAGTCATTTCTATGATATTTTGGAATCACAAAGTATTACGATCTTCTTCCTTGATAGGTCTAGAGTTAGTGGTGCTAGATTTCCAACAAATTTGAACTCTTTAGATAACCCTATCATAAATGCTTGGGAATCCAGGATGGTAGTTTACCTTCTAGAAATCCCTTATCTAAAGTACTAATTCTTTTCAAGTCTAACTAAGTTTCAAAAGTGTATGCTTAAAAAGATCCACTTGATTCTCATATCTCCTGATAGTCTGACAAGAGCCCCATATAATAGAAGTTTGCATATCGAGGTAGATTGTGCATTGATTGAGTACGAAAGTGGAAAAGCCAAACCTACTCACTATCTTATTCAATTAATTAATATAAATGATTCTAATGAGCAACGACAAAATGGCTTCCAAAGCAGCAAGAAGTGGTTAGTGATCCTGGTTTAGTAAGAGCCATTGGCTTTCACAATATTTATCATCAAATGTGAGCAATGCTTAAACAAGAGAAGATGTTAATGAACTGCGAAAACACTACTTTCATTATCATAGTGATTTTAACAAGTACATGAAGGTAGAAGGACGTACTTGTGAACATGTCTTTGATCATCTCTTTGATGTTGAAGTTAGAAAATTTCTATCAGAAAAAGAAAAGAGATATCTATGTGATTTATTTAAAAAATGGAATTCAGAGCATCTTGAACTTAATAAAGATTTTGATGATTATAAGGATAATGAGAGACTTGAAGACGTTATTGAAGATGGAGACACATAAAATCTTAATATAGATGACTAGTCTTGTCAGCATTAAGTGCTTTGAAAAGTTGTTACACCATTATGTATTATCATGTCAAGTGTCAAGTCAGTAAAACAATACAGTTTATTATGACCATATAAAAGTATCTTGCAACAGTATGTGTACTGTAGTCATTGGGACATCCTATGTATTCTATCTCTTCTATCAAAAGAGAAGTTGAGTGTTGTGAAGCGACATGGTCATTTGTACATACTTGAGCACAAGACAAGTTGGGTTCTCCATTTCTGTATGAGCAAGCATCTATGATAATCTTAATTGTTCAAGTCCCTCTTTAAATCTTTCCATTATAATATTTTCAATTTCAAGCTCTCAATAAAATAAGTTTTCCAATAGGGCACATTATTCAATCAAGCCTTATGTCTTAAACATTATAAGTTTACCATCCTTAAAGATATAAAAAGTTGATTTGTGACTATAGTCCAAGATAGGAAACGAAATGGATCTGTGTTATACCTAATCTAAGGTAGGTGTGGTTGAGATTAACAATCTCTGCAAACTGAAAGTTGGAGGAACACCAGGGTCCAACGAGGACTAAATTCAAGTCACCATCAAAAGTATGTAATTAAGTTTTCTTATGTTCCTAAGCATGCTAAGTCTATAATTAAAAAAATATAATATTTATGATATAAGTAGTTGAGTTTGATAACTAGAACCCATAAAATCATCATAAGAAGTTTAATCATTTAGAACAAGCACATTTCTAGGGGAAAAAAACTAAAAATATTCTTATTGAAAATCTTGCCCCAAATTTGAGATCATTTCATACTTTTCAAAAAGTTACGGGTCGAAGGTACAGAGATGAAAATTTTGGCAAGTAGTAAAAAATTAAAGCGTAAGACCTCAAGGTACTAAAAAATTCATGCAACAAAGTTGAGGTTGGAAAAACTAATCCACTAAATCTCAAGATACTAATTTGTCAACTATTCGCGTTTACTAAGCATTACTAAACACTACAAGAAAACTAGCTACTAACATTTGATTTTAGAGTCAACATGAAAATCAAAAAGGCGCTAATAGCGACCATTTTTGTGTTAGATTAAGAAATCAATGGTATTTGGTTCGAATTATAAGTCTAAAACTAATAGCATCTTATTTTTGCATCGAATTACAAAATTTGACTATAGTTACATATTAGCTTCCAATTATATCCATGACTCTATTAGAGTTGGATTTCTTAGTCCAATGCAAAAAGCTAAATGCGATTTTAACATTATATTTAGATTAGGGTTAAAGTAGGGGAAGTTAAGGGAAGGAGAGGAAAAAGACAGTAATTAGCCCCTCTTCCCCACATTTGGAAAAAAAAAAAAAGGAAAGGAAAGAGAAGGGAAATCTTTCTTCCTATTAACTCAATTTTTATCCTCTTCAAATTGTGGAGCCATGGAGCAGAGGGGAAGGAAAGTCGTAGTAGTAGTAGTAATAGTAGTAGTAGTAGTAGTAGTAGTAGTAGTAATAGTAATAGTAATAATAAAACACAACTCCTTTCCTATCCTATTCCCTCTTCATTTTAATCCAAACATTATAATTTTAACTAATCTCCACTCTCCTCTACTTTAAATCTAAATAAGTAAAAGCTTATCTACCTTCTCCTTCCTTCCCCTGCCCTCCTTTTCCTTCCCCTTCATTCACTTACCTCCGCCTCTTATCTCCAAAGAGTGTGTAAAGAAAAAGGGAGGTCGTAGTGATAGACCAAGCATATCAACTTCTTCAAATCCTAAGAGCATCAGCAGCAGTAGCCTTGTGGGCTAAAAATTGGCCCAAAAGAGGCTGTTGGCCACTTGTTGCCTTGCAGCATTCAGCTGGAGCCTCATGCCTCGCCCAACTGCTGCGGGCTACGAGGCGCCCCATCTTATTTTTTCTATCGGTTAGTGCCCCAAAACGATATCGTTTTCAGGCATTGACTTCCTTCTTTTACTGCTTGTTTTCGGCGAACAAAAAGGAAAAAGTTATGAACTCAAAATGTAACCGTTAGCTAGCAGAGAGACGTAGCCAAACGTCTCTCTTAGCTTTATTTAATTTTTTTAAATTTTTGCTCAACTTTTCTCTATAAATACCCTACTTCTCTTCATGATTCTCACACAAATACATCTCAATCCCTCATCCTCTTTAAAAAATCTTTCTATTATTCGCTCTATTAATTAGTGAGTTATTTTATCAAGAAAGAAGTGAAGAAAATAGTAAGAATTTCTATTTTTAATTCACTTAAATTCTTAATTTTGAATATTAAACTTGATATTGAAATTTCTAACTTTTTGTATTTGCAGGGAAGTTATTGGTGCTCTATTATCAATGAAGAAGTGGAAAAAATTGTGAGTATCAATTTTTTAAAATTTTGTTGGAAAATGTTGTTATTTGTTTGTTGATATGTTAAATTTATAATGATTATATGTTATTAATATAGTAGCTAGGAGATGATAAGTATAGTAGCTAGAATAATTTGAAATAATTATATGTTATATGTTTAAAAGCGATATGATTAAAATTTGATTATACATTGTCATTATCTGTTATTAATTGCAAATATGATTATATGTTTCGGGAAACATGATGATAACATGTTTCCAAATATGACATGATTATATGATTATGCAAATATTTTTAGGCATGTTAATGAAATTAGGCTTATTAAAATGTTACTTATTAAAATGAATATGTTAATGAATATGTAACTAAAATGAATATGTTAATGACTATGGTAATTAAGATTGAACAGTATGACATTGTTATATGTTAATGTGATTTTTCTAACTAAAATGAATGTGATTTTATTCATGAAATTTAATTTGAATAAAATTATATGTTAATATGTTAATATGATTATATGTGACATGATTAGACGTACACATGTCATGTTTAATAATATGAAAATGCTAGATAATATTAGATTAACTCTTGGCATGATTACAAGTTTTGACATGGTTTAATATTATATGATTGTATGTAACTTCAGGGATTTGAATATGCTTGTGTAATTTAGAGTGTCATTCCTTTAATTAATATAACCAATTAATAGATTAATACAATAAATTATAAATTTTTAGGTGATAATTGCACCTGAAATATGGATCCTAACACTCTCTCATCCTTTATGAGTTTACTTGAGAGAGACGATTCACCCCAAATTGGGGGGAGTAGTACTAGCCCTGAGTTCCCCGGATAATCCCCACATGTCTTACTCCGCATATCCACCACAAAACTACCACGATTATTTGTACCATTCATATAGCCCATCACAACCTAACCCAAGGATTCCAAGTGATGCCTCAAATCAAAATCCGTAAAACTATCCTCCACCATATTACCCCCATCATGTAATGAATCTCAAAACGTGCATAATACTGAGTACCCATATTAACCTCCATACTATCCTCCACCACCTCCTAACCTAAATTATTTTTCGATGAGGGGCAACTCCATCCCCTTATCTACACTAATGGGATCAATGGCCAGGGTAGGCACTCTGAAACAGATATTGAATTGAATTCTGATGAGGGGGATGTGGAGGAAGTTGTGGGCGTGTAGTTGTTGGTACCAAAATTTGGATAGTTGACAATGATCAACGGCTAATACGGGCTTGGATTAGTGTAGGCAAGGATGCCATTATCGGGGCGGATCAAAAGAAGTCTAAATTCTGGGCTAGGGTGGGCTCGAATTTTAATGAGCACCATTCACAAGGAGCATTGACACGTTCTTCAAAGACATGTAATAGTCGATAGCTTCGGTGCTCTCCATTAATCAATAAATGGACATGTATTATGTTAAAAGTGGAACATAATAATCACAGCAGGTGGAATGATGCTAAGATTCTGGAGGAGACCCACAGGCTATACAAACTGTGTATGGGAAAGAAGTTTAACTTGGAGCATTGGTATGAGACGCTCAAGGATCAACCCAAATGGAAGACGGTATGTGACCCACCTAAGTCAAGGTCAGGATCGCCAAAAAGGCCTAATCTCGACACTGAAGAAGCAAGAGATGACGGCGTGGGTGGGAGTAAAAGCCTCGAGGGAAGGAAAGCTACGAAGAGAATACTCAAAGAAAAGGCTAATAATGCCGTTGTTGATTTAGTCTCTAGTTAGTTGAAGGAGTTGAATTGTAGGAATAGTGATATGAGTAAGATATTCAATGATTTCATCGCAACAGCAAAAGAAAAAAAAGCTCATAAGATGATGTTGAGGGAACAAAAGCTAAGAATCCATGAGGATAGAATAATGATATCTCAATGATGACTCTTGAACGAGCCATTTATTATGAGCAAAGGAGAGCAGGGCATTCATCATCAACTCAGAAATATGTCTCCCCTCCCCCTCATTCTATAGATCACAAGAATTACATAGCCATCTTAGGTTGTAAGATCTTACTATGTAACTTTTATTTGTCATGTGTTGTTTTAGACATGAGTTGGTGTAATCATGTTCTAATATGAATTTATAAAAATGGGCATACCTATTGTTTAATCAAATGATTATTCTTCTATACATTAACGTTTAATCATTATTATGTTACATTGTTTGTTTGTAATGGATAATTTCAATGTTGAAAAATTGTCTATTTGTAATGAGTTGTGATAACTTCTAGTGAGCTATGAAATATATTGGTGATCAATATGATTTAATGAGTAATACTAACCATTCATACTAAAAAAATGTGTGAGTAAACAAAATAATACACAATTTTACAAACACAGATGCATTCTTCTTCATATTTTAAGATATGATATTTTCTTAGTGAGCTCATTATAACTTTTGATAAGATATGATCTATGTTTGGTGATCAATACTTTATATTCCTCTTCTATTGTCTTATGATGTGTCTTTTGGTTAACTAAAAAATATAAGGTTTCTTAAATATACAAAAATGATATTCTTGAAAAGTTTTAACCACTTTTACTCTAACTTTTTAGTGAGCCATTTGTATTATGTTTTGATCAACTAAAATACACATTTAGTGAACAAATACTTAAAAAGTTTGTATTTCATTGATTTCTACTAGTCTTTTCATTAAGCTAAGACATTTAGTTAGAGAGCTATCATATAATTTTAGTGAATTGGACTATATTTGGTAAGTTAGACTATATTTATAATAAAAAATACGAATGCTCTCATATGGTAATAAAAAAAATGAGTGAGCTATGACATAACTCAAAAAATTAGAAAAATTGTTTTTCAATGATGTGTATTGTTTCTTTTAGTGAGCTATGTTATTTATTTAGTGAGCTATGAAATATATATTTGGTGATCAATATGATTTAACATGTAATAAAAAATAAGTGGGCAATCAACATAATACCTATTTTAGTGAGTATATACACACACTTGTTCATATTATGAGGTATGATATTTTTTTCTTAGTGAGTTGCGTCATAACTTTTAGTGAGCTATAGTATATGTTTGGTGAGGAATATTTTATATTCATCTTCTAATGTGCCGTCATTATTATTATTATTACTCCTACTACTACTACTACTATCATTACTATTGTTGTTGTTGTTATATATGATCCTATGTATTGAAATAAATGGAGATTAAAAAAATTAAAATTAATCTTAATTAAAAAATCATAAGTAAAAAAAACCAGACTTAATTGATATAGAAAAAATAAATTAAGAACATCTAAGTAGATAACGCCTAAATAAATTAATTAATTAAATAGCCTAAATATTTTTCGGAAAAAAAGATAAGGCAAAAGAATATAAAACATAAACCTTATGTTTAGTCAAATCTAAACCACCACTCTTATGTCAAAGTGAACTTCTGCAACTAAATCATCCGCATTTGCTCCGCAAGTTTAGAGCAAATTATTTATAATAAATATAAGACCCGGTGGATATGGCTAATGAGTGTGTTTAGTAAAGAGTTTTTTAAAGAGCTTTTGACTTAAAAGAACTTTTTGAATCAAAATCAGTTGCTTGGTCAGGTCGAAATCTAACTATATAAGCTTTTTGTAAGAACTTTTTAGAGAATTAGTTTTTATCATATAACTTTATCAGAAATAGCTAATTGCACCAAGTAATTTTTCAACAAATATCTAATTCAAGTAACTAATACAAATAACTAATAACTAGCAGTTAATACAAATAAATAGCAACTATTTACCAAACAGAACCGTACGCAATAATTTCCAATTGAGATCGCTTTATCCACTTTTGCCCAATAATACGCACACTTAAATATTTTTAAAAGACCGTTCTCAAATTCTAAAACGAGGAATAATAAACATAGTGTTGGCTAAAACTGTAGGAGTGGCAATTCGGGTCGAGACAACGATATCCTTTTTTGTTTTATTAGTCAACTTTACTTAAATGCCTTTTTTCTCTTTTTCTTTTCTATTTATTTAATGTCTTTTTTCTTGTTTTTCAAAATTTCTATTGCTCTTCTTCATTTGTGTAATAGGTTATTTGAGATTCATTTACATTCCTGTTAGGTTCATACCATACAGTGGACTCGAAAGTTAATTCTAATAAAGTAATATTATCTTTTATAAAACTTACAGTTATAGGATGAATACTTTCAAGTAGAGTTGAAAGATAAGTTAATATGGTCTTATAATGATTTAATAAATTTTGTCTTACAGTTCTAGGTGTAAGATTGAAAGACCTTAAAAAATCCTATGTAGATCTTATGTATAATATTTTAAGTTAGGTAGATTAAAACTTTGTCTCGCTAAATAATTTCCTTCTCGATTTAATTTTGTGTTTGATTGTAGTTTATTTTTTGGATAACTCATGTTTAAGTTAAAGATGAGCTAAAAGTGAAAGGCTCATACAAATTAAAACATTTAGGTTTGCCCTCAAGTATGGGTAGGCTCTGATACCAAAATAGAGGTGAGATTTACGAGTTGTTTTTTAGAGGAAAAAGCAGTAAAACTATTTTTTGAATTTTTAAAGCAATTTACACTGATAGGCAAGAATTTTGAGGTGGTACTTGGACATTGAACTAGCAAAATGAAATTTCAAACAATATACTATACAATCTTTCAAAATAAAATCAAATTAGAGAAATTATGTCTTGAAGAGTTGTATCCATCTTATGTTTTTTACCACATCTTAATATTCCTCTACTACACGAATTACCTACTTTTCAGACATTTTTCTCTCTTGCTAATATTCTCTCTCTAATCAATGTTTTAAGAAAAATTTGTTGACGCAAGTTTGGAGAAGTATTCCTTTATTCCGTTGCTAGTTGTTCTTCTTTCCCGGGAAAAAGAAATTAAAACATTTTCTTGCAAGGATTTTTTTACAAAGACAATCGTAAGATTAGCAAACTCTACCTTCCTCAGATTGCTGAGTACTTATTTATAGGGGGAGCATAGTGCGCTTCAACCTCAGTGCTTACATCATAGAAATAAGAAAAGATAGGATTACATGATAGAGTTTACTGTTCTTGAAAGAGTTTCTTATCTTCTTTGTCTTCTTGCGTCGGCAAGCTTCGCATCATTCATTTACCTAGCATGATTTGTGCCTTTACCTTTTCTTTTTCTGATTGATAGAGTTCAACAAATTTGGCCCATACAATTGGGCATCCACGAAAGTTTTTACACTCCAGTTCATAGCTAAAGTCGAAAAGATTATCATCGATAGAGACATGTTTGGCTCCTTTAGCAGTGATGAGAATCAAGTTGTTTTCATAGTTGTTAAGTCGTATATTACATTTACATCTCTGTCATCAGTAGCATAGTCGTGAATTACTTTAAAAATTCAAAAAATAGTTTTACCCCTTTTCCTCTAAAAAACCGATCGTAAATCTCGCCTCTATTTTAGTATCAGAGCCTACCCAGATCTAAGAGCAAACCTAAAAGTTTTAATTTGTATGAGTCTTTCACTTTTAACTCAAAATTATCATTAACTTAAACATGAGTTATCCAAAAAAACAAACTACACTCGAACTCAAAATTAAATCAAGAAGGAAATTATTTAGTAGGACAAAGTTTTAATCTACCTAAGTTAAAACATTATCACAAGAACTGCATGGGATTTTTTAGGCTCTTTCGATCTTACACCTAAAAGTATAGGACAAAATTTGCCAAATCATTATGAGATCAAATTAACTTACCTTTCAACTCTACCTGAAAGCGTTCACCGTATAAATATAAGTTTAATGAAAGATAATGTTGCTTTATTAAAATTAAGTTTCGAGTATACTATATGGGATCAACCTAACAGAAATATAAATGAATTTCAAATAACCTATTACACGGATGAAAATGAGTAATAGACATTAAAAAAAAAGGAAAAGAGAGATTAAATAAAGAGAAAAGGAAAAAGAGAAAACGGGCATTTAAGTAAAATTGACTGATAAAACAAAAACGGATGTCACGATCTCGACCTGAACTGTCACTCCTAGCTAAAAGAAGTATTCTCTCTTTTCTCACTACCATAGTCGTCAACTAGACGGCTATCCGGACCTGTTCTCTGATTCTAATTTTGATGCGAGGCTTAAGGATTAAATTAATTAGTACTAATTAATCACTCAAATTAGCAATAAAATAGGGGGTTTATTTGTTGGTGGTTATGACTCTGTTTGAAAAACAACTGTTAGCTGTTTATATTAGTTATTAATTGTTAAATATTTAAATTAGCTATTTGAATTAGCTGTTTATGGAAAAAATTTTTAGTGAAATTAGCTATTTTTCTAAAATTGTGAGACAAAAAACTAATTCCAAAAAAGACTCTTTTAAGAACCTCATAAAATTAGCTTTTTAAAATTAACTTTTGAGACTTAAAAAGCTTTTTCAAAAATATTTTCTACTAAGTACCTAAATTAGCTTTTTTATTATATCAAATAACTAATTTCGATTTAAAAAATTCTTATTTATTAAAAATTTTTTAAAAAACTATTTATCAAACATTCCTTATATGTCAAAATTTATTACCGAGGAGTGAATATGATTGGACAAGCAAACAAGAAATTTTTGTGTACATTCTGTCAGGGCTATCTACGATGCTCACGTGTTGGAGTTGGGAAACTTTGTTTCGGCAAATTTGTTGCTTAAGCCTTACTCTCTGTGTCGTTTAACGGCTCAATTTTGGGAATACTGCCAGCCTTGTCTAAGTCATCAATTCTAAATTCTGATGCTCAACCGTACTGTTTTTGTTGTTCCTAGAACTATATGGCCGACTCTATAGGATGCGCCCATGTGTAACGTCACCCTATCATAATTTTGTACAGGTTGTCTATGTCACATTTAAGTGTCTATTCATTTCGCTGTTAAATTTTATTTTATCAATATTAATTAATTTTAATATATATTAATCTATTTTAATTCACTTTTATTAATTTTAATTAAAAAGTTTTAACTTTAACTAACTTTAATATATATCCTTTAAATTTTCACAATTTACAAATTATCATATGAAAATTAATTATGTTTTTAACCAAAAGAATATATCTCACGGTAACCTTTTTGTGTTGGTATATTGAAGTAGTAATTTATAAA
>NCQS01148039.1:0-10456 GCA_002740445.1 Pachycereus pringlei | reverse complement strand
GTGTGGATCTTTTACTTGGTTAGAAATGAGAGAAGAATTTACTTGGATGATTTTTTAAGCCTCCAAAAATATCTTTTTGCTAATTAAAGTTAGGTACAAGTGATAGTAATTAACTTACTTAAATTGTACCAAAATTTTCGGGCCAAAATTTGAACCCAATGAAATTGGGCCATAACTTGGGCCCAATCAATTAGGCCAAAATAAATAAATTCAGGCCCAAATTTTTGCGTAGCTAAAACTTTAAATTTTGTGACATTATGAAAAATAATTTAACGTTCAATCATAATTATCGAGGCCTACTATCGATTCACCTGAAATTTAATTAATCAACGAAACTTGAATTTCCAATTAATGAAGGTTGAATTGCAAAGTGGGACCTAAATGAAATATCCCCCAATCGTGATGCTTAAATACGATAAATAAAAGTGAAAAATTCAGATGACATAAGGTAATTTGGTAAATATATAATTGAGTGAAATTGAATTAATAAACATAATTTGGTTAAACCAATAACCATGAGTGATTAAATTAATAAACATGATTAATTAAATGAATAAATATGATTAAATAAACAAATAAATATGATTTAAATAAATAAATATGGGTTAGGATTGGGTTATTACACTTAGGTTGTAAAAAGTCACATTTGGACAATTTTTTTGTTGTTGGATTATGGCGGATTCAATTAAAATGGCTTGGTAATCGTGTAGTACTTTTCATATACAACAATGTGGAATTTGAATTCTTGCTTGTGCTTATTTCAATGATGGCATAATTTGATTTCCGATCGGCTTCAAGTTTTAACCTAGACTAGAATGCTTTTCACACTCATGGGAATTGGCTAGGGTAATTGAGTCATGGTAAAGGTCAATTAGCAATTTGTTTCTTTCCTGTTTGATTTTTACCACACATGAAGCAATAGGTAGTTGTGCAGGATCGTGATTTTTCACTTTGAAATGCAAGCATTTTAAGCCACTTGAATGTCTAATTACTCTGTATATGTGGTGGACTGGTGGAATTTGTGAGTGAAACCTATGGAGTATATTTTGCATTGAGAATTGATCTTATTATCCACTTCCTAAGTTTAATAGCCACGATCATGTGTGAGTCTATCATTGCTCAAATAAAACCCTAAGTAAATTTCTGTTGTTTTTGCAAACATGCGTGTAGCTTACTTTATAAACTAGCCCAATAAATTTCGTACAGGGATGTGTTGGAGTGATTTAGCATAATTACTGACTCTTAGGTACCTAAGTTCGATGGTAACTATTTTTAGGTTCCTGTCTTTCTGAAACTAATTTTATGGTACCTTATGTTTTCATACAATGTATTCTTAGATCCTTTTTCTTATTTTTTTAGCCCCCGAACCTTTAAAAATTCCAGGAAGATCCCTGACTGGGGTGAAATATGCAGATAAGCTATTTCTAGGGTCTAATTAAGAAATATGCTTGTTTTCAATGATTAAACTTCTTATAATGATTTACTGGTATTAGTTATCACAATCTGCTACTTATATCATAAATATTTTACTTTCTGTGGTTATAGGCCCACCATGCTTAGCAAAATAATCAAAACTTAATTAGAGAGTTTCGACCATTACCTGAACTTAGTCGGCGTTGGACTTCGGCGTTCCTCTAGCTTCCGGTTTACAGAGATTGCTAATCTTAACTACACCATCTTTAGATCAGGCACAACATGGATCTGTTTCGTTTTCTATCACATACCATAGTCACGCATAAAGTTTTATATATTTTAAAGACTAGTGAGACTTTAATCTAGAAATTATAATATTTTAGACATAAAGTTCAATTGAATAACGTTCCCTACTAGAAAACTTCTTTATTGAAAGCTTAAAAGTAGAAATATTATAATGGTAAAGATTGAAGAGGGACTTAAGCTGCTACAATCATCAGAGATGCTTACTCATAGAGAAATGGAGAATCCCCACTTCTCTTTTGCTCAAGAGATGGGGGTACATAGGATGCCCTAACGGCTACAGCACACACTGATTTTACACATGGCTACAATTACTTCCACATGGCTACAATAAACTGCCTTATTTTGCAGACCTAACACTTATCAAAATAGTACAATAATGGAGCAACTACTTTTTAGAGTTTTTTAATCTTGACAAGACTAGTCATTTATATTGAGATTCTACATGCCTTCATCTCTAATAATATCTTCCAGACCATTATTATGCGGATAATCATCAAAATCTTTGTCAAATTGAAGATACTCTGGATCCTATATCTGAAATAATTCAAGAAAATATTTCTTTCCTTTTTCTAATAAGATTTTTCCGACTCCAACATGAAAGAGATAATCAAAGATATCTTCTTAAGCCGCTCCTTCTACCTTCATATATGCACTAAACTCATTATAATAAGTGAAAGTAGTGTTCCTACAATGCATGAATGTTTTCTCTCGTTCAATTAATGCCCAACTTTGATGATAAATATTGTAAAAATTAATGGCTCTTGCTAAAGCATGATCAGTGACTAATTCTCGTCACTCTGAAAACCATTCTCGTGGTCGATCATTATAGTCAGCAAAATCAACTATCTGACCAAAATAATAGGCTGGTTTGACTTTTTTATTTTCATACTCGATTAATGCATAATGTACCTCCACATATAAGTATCTATTATTTGAAACTTTTGTTAGACTATCAGGTGATCTAACAACCCAATGGATTCTTCTGAACATGCATTACTGAAATTTTGTTCGTGTTAAGAAAAATGGGTACTTTGGATCTGAAAATTCCATAAGGTAAACTACCATCCCGCATTCATAGGCATGAATGATGGGGTCATTTAGAGCGATTGAATTTATTGGGAGACTAACACCACCAACTCTAGATTTATCAGGAAAGTAGATTATAGTACTCTATGATTCTCAAATATCACAGAAATAGTTATGATTATAGTCGATGCAGGTTGTGTTTCACTCATTGAACCATTTTTCTTGAACATGAGCACTTATTATTTCTTGGATACCATAAGGACACCATAGGTAGTTAATTTGTAACTCTAGAAGGAAAATCTTTGGGCTATTAGAAGGCAGAAGATAGTAGACCAAAACATGATCTACATTGAACCATTGGCGAGTTCTCGAGTTAAACTATCTGTTAGAGAGTTCTTTAATCCTTGTATATGTTCAATGGAGAAGCTAAACGGGCTAAGCTATAATCGCCAATGCAAAAGCCGCCCTTGCACTTGCATATTTGATAATTTTTTTTCATAAAACTAAATATTCCTGGGTAATCAGTTCGAATAAGAAAATGTTTTGGGTTAAAAAGATCAAGAACTTTTTAATTCCCCTTATGACTATAAGGATTTCTTTTTTCATCATGGGATAGTTGCATTCTACCTAATTAAAACTTCTACTGCAATATTTGCATGGTTTTTCTCCTTATTTGATCTTAAGTATCACACTCAGGTTCTCATTGCTGGCATCTGTCTTAAGAATAAAATCATCTCCTTCATTAAGCAAATAAGAATAGGAAGATTTTTATACATCTTTTTGAAGTTTTGAATAATTTTTGAACAGCTAGTAGTCCATGTCCAACTCACTTCCTTCTTGAGTTTTTGCTGTAATTGTTTTCTTAATTTAGCTAAATCTTTAATGAAATCTGAAGCATAAGTAAGGCATCCAAGAGACCTTCCTAACTGCTTCCTATCTTCAATCTTTTTAGAAAAATTTTCTATCTTTTCTAGAATATGTTTTTATAGGATGATTTATCCAGCTTTTATTTCTAGACCTCAAAACTCGATTTCTTGTTCAGTTAAATCCACTTATTCTGACCAAGTATAATACCATCATCTATGCATCTTTGGGTGACAGTTAAGACATCATCTTTGTGCTGTTCTATCGTTTTGGAAAAAACAAGGATATCATCGATGTAGACTAAACAACAATAATTAAGGACTCCGAAGATGTTATCCATTCTTCTCTAAAATATTTGAGGTGCAGTTTTAAGACTGAATGACATTACTATCCATTCATAATGTCCTCGTGGGGCATTAAATGCAGTTAAAAGAATGCTTTCCTCATCTATTTTTATCTGCTAATATCCACTTTTGCAATACATTTTTGAGAACTAAGAGGCTTCCTGGATTCTGTTAAAAAGGATTGTTTTGTTAGGAATGTAATATCCATCAAAGGCAGTATTACCATTAAGCTCTTTGTAATCAATTACCATTCTTGTATTTCCTGTTTTTCTTCTGCATAATTTTTTACTATGAAAGTGGGACTGATGTGAGGACTCTTGCTATTCCTAAGTAATCCTTTGTCTAGATGTTCTTTGATTTGTTTATCAAATCCCTAAATATCCTGGTGTGTATACACCATTTGTTTAACTCAAATAATAGTATTGGGATTTAACAAAGTAATTTTTGCAAATGTCTTATCTTTATTGCAAAATTTTGACGGATTATCAGAGTAGAGTTCTTTACATAATTGCTCTTATTGTATAGCAATATGCTTCTTAATAGATAACTCAAGTAGTGAGATTATCAGTGCCATCTCACGTTGTACAGCCGTTACCTTCTCACCATGCTAACCGTGTGTAAACTCAATTTTCTAATGAGTGTAAGCCTCAGTTAATTTTTGAATAGGAACTAAGTGACCATTGATTGTAAATATTATTTGATTTATAGTCTGTGTACATGGAGAATATAGTCTCTGAAAATTATTACCAATAATCATCTCATACGCGGGTTGATGAATAGCCCATAGAACTGGCATAATGCATTGGACTCCTCCTAATTCTATGGATAATCCTTCTTTGGCTTCATTGTGGGCCATAATGCTATTACTAGCTACCTTCACTTGGAAACGATTCTTGGCTTTTTTCCATATAAATTTTAGAAATAACACTCTTTTTCCAAAGCATATAAAACAACTACTATTTTTGTAGGCACACAATTTATGTTTATTATATCCCTCTAAAGATACCTTTATCGAGATATAGATACTATCAGGATTTGTATTGATAGCTTCATAGCATATCTTCATAGATAGTTTTTGACTAATTCATCTTCATAGATTGGTTCACTAACAGTTCTTGTTTTGTACCCAGTGACTTTTCTGTCTAGACTCATACTTCGATTAAAACTATGTCTTGTGGGTTTAAAACTCATTCTACTCATTTCACTGGTCATACTAATTGTATCATCTTCTTTAAACTCTTCATTAGTTAACGAAGATCATTCTCCCCATTCTGATCTTGCACTCATGCTTCTTAATATTTGCAGTTTTATGGTTATTTTATCATTCTCAGCAATTTTTCAATCATGTTTTTCTTATTGATTTTAGTGGGATTAGCAAAGCTAGATATCCACGATCTATTGATTTTTATCTCCTGTGGATTGGACTTTATCCTTTGAATATTTTGCATTGAGGTAGGACTTTCAAATTTTTCTGCCTCTATCATTGTCACCTTAGTTTTTGGATCTATTATATTATCTAATTTGTAGATAATTTTCCAAAATATCCTTAATGGATATCCTCCTCTTTTCATGTCAATCCCAACTATGCTTATCTTAAGGGATAGGAAGTTTTTAGCAAATTCATTCTTTGGACTAACATGATACCCTGGTCGGCAGTTGAATCCTACTAACCCATTACATAAATAGGTCTTTTTCCCTATGACAATTTGATTACTAAATTTGATATGTTTAATATCATAGAGCAAAGCATAAATATCAATATCTTTGCCATAATATTTTAATGGAGTGACTTGAACTTGGACAGTTCCAACATGGATATACCTATGCTTTCTATCTGATGTTATGTTAAAGGATGTTTTTCCAATTAATGAGATTAACTTCTCCCACATCATACTCATAATCTTTGATTTCTAGGTCTCCTTGCATCATTTCATATACGTATTTGCTTTTTAGTTGAAAGATGGACTTTTTATAGATTATATCTTTTTGAGTCATGGGAAGGACCCAATCTCCTTTGAGTTCTTCATTTTCATCTATAACAAAGTCTTCTCCTTGAAGATCACAAAGACTAATTGAACTACTTTCCATCATATAACTTGTTTTCTCATAATCATTTTCTTTATATTCATTGCCCCATATAATTTCAACAATTCCTGTATTATTATTTAGGGTTAAGTCTAGTGCCTCTTCCGCACTAAATTCAACATAATCTAGGCTACCCAAGGTTTTAATAAGCTTGTTATTCTTCCTATTTTTGCACTCATAATGTCCCACTTCTACTCATGCCTAGCATTTGCAGTTGTTTTTCCTTGTAGGATAATAAGCTGCTTTTCCTAAAAAAATCTTTGTTTTTTAGGACTTGGTTTGTGATAATATTTTCTTCTATGTTTCTCTCCACTTTGTTTATTAAACTCTTTTTCTTATAAAATTTTCTTTTTATTCTTCTTTCAGGTTCCTTTCCCCATTGGTGAGGAGAATCCCAGCAAGTTAGGAATTGCTTCTTAGTTGTCTTTGCTTTTGGAGATCAAGACATTGATCATTAACCCATTTTCTTAAGTAAGAGATTCTTGAACCAAGGGTATCAATGACATCTGCTTTTCCAAGCCATGCAATGTATTTTTCATTAATTATGGAATTTATCAGGTATGAAAGTTTGTCGTAAAGCATTCCAAGATTAGTTTCATTATGCCTAATTTTTAAATAATATTGACTAAATTCAGCAATATAATTTTTCAAATACCTTATATTGCCTAATTTTATGTTATTAATCTTTCTTTGCCGTGCTTTTTCTTTAGAATCAAGTTTGGCTCCTATGAATTTGGTTTCAATTTCTTTACATAAACTTTTGAACATAGCAGCTGGTGTTTCCATCATTCTTAATGCATTTTTACCATCTTTATATAATAAATCATACTGGTCAGCTATGGTGCTAGAAAAACTATATTCAATATAGTTTAGAACATTTGCAGGAGTCCATGTAGTGTTTAGCTTTAAGATACTATTCATGCCTCTTTTCCAATATTGAAATATTTCTTCTCTATTAAGAGCTCCATCTATGTTTAAGATGTATTTTGTATGGCTAATTGGAGTAAGGCTGATTTCTTTATGGGTTGTAGTTTTTCTTGGAACACACCCAAATGAAAAATTGGTTGCACGTCTCACTAGAATGTACCTCGTCTCATAAAATGAGTATTTCTTCTAGAAGGTTCACCAAATTCTTCAGGATTAAGGACAACATTATTAACTAGATTGATCTCCATTTCATCTAAGTTGAGTTCTTCTCTAATGTCATTGATCTCATTTTCAATAACCATTTTACCATATTTTTTATCTCATTTTCTTCTAACTTCTTCTAATGGTAGCACACTAAGATCTTTTAATTTAATCAGATTCATCTGCTAATATATTTCTTCTTCTAATTGGATATTATTTGTCTCTTTATTATCATCACATAAGATGTCATGTTTATCAATAATTGCACCTATGATCTTGTTTAATTCTTCTAAATTTTGGCCTTCTTCAAACATATTTTGTAGTTCTTCAAGACTATACTGCTTATACTCCATCCTCTAGCTGATTTTCCCCCCTTTTTGGCTGATTTTTTCCCTAATTTTTCTCCTACTTCTTTTTGAACTTTTAGTTCTTCAAGAGTACTAATGCTTGAAGTAGCTTTTATGCTATGCCTAACTTCATTAACTAAAGAATGATGGATTACAGATAATTGCTTCTTAATCTCCTTGACTTCCATCTTAATTTTAGCTAATTCTACTTTTAATTCCAAAATTATATCAGTAATATAGTTTAATTGGGCTATTACTGAAGTAATTCCTTCTGCTGAGTGAACCACATGTGAATAATTCCGTCCTGGACAAGCAGGTGACTATTCAAGCATTTATCATAGTTAATTAATGCTTAATTAATTATTGATTAGCTTAATTATCTTAATTATTTTTAGTCACGTGGCTCTGATACCAGTTTAAGTGGGTTCAAATATTGCTTATGAGAAAAAATACATATGCACAAAATAAAATTTTTCGAAAGTATGCTTTTAAGGATTTTGAGTAAAATGTACAAACTGAAAAGCTATGGGTGATTTTTATAAACTAAAATAGTAGCTGGGACTTGAAAATAGTTCGCATGAAATTTTGAGGGTCGCTTCTGGTAGTTACCTCATAAATCAAGTTATCTTATAATTAGTTTTAAAAACTGAAGGTCCTTAAAATAGTTTACAACAAACTGAGGGTACCTCTGTGTAATTTATTTGATTTAGCATGTATAGGTGAACTTTTATTCACTAGATATCTTTGTTTCGTTCTCATCATGCCTGCTTCGCATCTGTGCTCGACTGCCAAATTTGTCACTCTCTGTCCATCGAGTTAATCACCTCCATCTAACTTCTCTGTTTCCCTAGTCTCTCATCTTCTTGTTGTGATTTTGGCGGGCTTTTGTGAGATTTGTGCTTGCTCTATTCTATGTTTCCCTAATCTCTCATCTAGCTTCTTTGTTAGTTATTTGTTAATGAATTATGTCTTGTTATATTAGTAATACTATATGAAATAAAACATACATAGCGTAAAATTTGTCATAAGTGTATTAGTAAGGCCATAATGTCTATGAACTAGAGTTTGATCCTTAGCTTCTAACCTTGACCGCCCAACTCCCCCCCGGCAACAAGAAAATATAAATTTGTTTCTTTGAGAACCCAGACTGCGATATTGGGAATCCCTTAAAGAATTTCCTACCGAAAGTTTATAATTCAAAGAATTTCAACTCTATTAAAAAGGGTAGATAGTGCTTTTGGTTGAATGAAGCCCCCAAATGAAGGAGGAAGGCTCTTTCTAGGTCATCAGAGAGACTTGATCTTTGATAGGCAGGTGACACCTTAGACCAGAAACTAAGGCTACTGTGTCATGCTTGACTTCTCTGCTTAAAATCTGCATATTCTGGTGGCATGAGACTCAATCAAAGCATTATGCAGTGGAGATCACTCAAAAACTCCACTACATAGATAATGGAGCAAAATGACTACTATATAGCCCGAGGGTGATTTGGTTGGATTAGATCGGTTCAGTTATTTTGATTGTCTAGCATGGGAGTTGTGAGTTTGATTATCCCTATTTCTCCACCTTGTTTGCCTCCATGTCTAGAAGTCATTTCATTTGTGTAGAATTCATTGGCTTAGTAGAAACTTTGGATTACAGTGATGTCAGTTTGTGAAGGTACCCTTTCCTAGTTGAACGAGTCAGATTAAATTGATTTAGTCAAGATGGTACCTTGTAGACTTCTTGATATAAAATATGTTTGCCGTGAGCTAGTTGATTATGTTGTATTTAATCTGTGTGGAGGGAATTATTAAACCAAGACAACTTTATTATTCGTCTCTAAAATTCTTTACGCGAATGGAATTCTTGCCTCCTTCACTGTACCTCTCTTTGTTGAGTGCTTGTCGCTTTTGCTATTGGTATGGGTATTGATTGCTAGTATGGGTATTGATATGGCCCATTCTCCTATTTCTTTCTTTCTAGGAAGTGTATGCTATTATAGATATAGTTAAATAAATCTTTCCCTGCCGCTTTTTACTTCATGAGAGCTAGGAGAACTCACTGTGCCATCCCTACTACTGTTGTGTCAGGAGCTGTAAGTGCAGGATATCTTGCAGGACATTACTACAGACAATTTGTGTAAATAAACATTAAAGAACCAATGTCCATGTGAATCATAATGCATTCTATAAACAACATAGCCAGGCTGGCAATCAACCCCCTTCCCAAAACAAATAATCTAAAGAAAGTAAGCTAATATGGTAAATGTTAATTGCCACGATGGACTTTTCTCCTCCAAAACTTCCTCCCTCCCCCCCTCCAAAAAAGCACAGAAGGGTAAGTTAAGTTATGATGTAACATATTAAACCTTAAGCTTTGCCCCATACATAGGGTCTTGGCTCACAAGAAGTTTCAAGCATGACACTCCTCATGATCATTATAGAAGTCATGATTCACCTATGTCTAAGGATGGCTCTCATGAAGCTTTAAGACATGACACTCTCGTGATCATTATAAAAGCCATGATTCACCTGTGTCTGGGGATGGCTCTCATGAAACTTTAAGACATAACACCCCCTGATCACCACAGAAGCAATGATTCACCCAAATCTGGGGGTGCCTTCGTGATCTCCAATGTCCTAGATAGGGAAAAACTAGTCATTAATAAGTTGCATTTTCCTTATTAATATTTGATTACAGATCCACCTATGTGCTTTCAAAGAGTCAAACTCAAAAGGGTACAACTTCATCAAAGCATATCAACCAAGTGCAAGAGCGATAAAAACATTCAAGAAAGATAGCAGTGATTAGAGATGTGATATAATCTAAACTTTTATTTATTGCAGTACCAATGGAATATGGTGGTTACTTTGGATGTTTTATGTCTTATTTTTAACACATTCTTAGCCATTGTCCAAGCCATCGAATGTGTTGCTTTCGAGAGTACACAACCACAAGAGG
>NCQS01148019.1:0-11030 GCA_002740445.1 Pachycereus pringlei | reverse complement strand
CTATATTTCTTTGTTTCGAGTTTAGCCATTTTGCATAGCAATGTACTTCAAAGTTGCTGTCAGTTTGCTAGATAACAGCATGCCAATTTGTCAAGCATACCTAGTTGACGTGGTCATTTCATACTTTAATATGCAGTGCTATTTAGGAAGAAGAATTAATAGTTGGAAAATGCATCTTAAAAGTGCGCCAATAAGGTCCACTAGCTTCACATGCCATCTTTGAAGCCCTAGAGACCACCTTGCCTTTTTGCAGTCCTTGAGAGATGATCCAGATCTAAAGATTCAAAGTTTTTGATTTCTAATATATCAGAAGCTTTTTAATCATGCTACCAGTGTCATTCAGTTGTAATAGTTTAGTAGTTCCTTCTCTCAAGTAAGGTCTAAAATTAAGTTCTTGTAAATAAAAACAATTTATGACGAGAGAACTCTACCCCTAATCCCTATAGCTCTCAACATTCTAAGTTTCTCTTTGTCCACTTGTTTTGGTAACTCAAGAATTCTAATGAACTGAGTTGTGCTGGAGTTGTAACGAAAGAATTATAATGAATTGAACTGTGCTAGAGTTGTAATGAGCAAGGGAAATTGGTTACGGTTGGTAGGCATCACCCATTTATAAACAAAAGTATTGTTGTTCATGGAGTTGATGCCGAATGTCGTTTGGAATAGACTATCTCTGAATTTTAAAAAGGCTCGTAAATTAATTTGTCAGGTTGGCTTGGTGATTGTCATGTTCCATTGCCTCTTTTGTCTTCAATTCTCTTTGGATGTTGATGCTACACTGACTATTGAGCAAATTATTGTTTCTAGTATTTACTTGGAACATATTTTATTTTTCTTTTACATAAATTTCCTGCATTACTGATCTAAATAGAAATTCTTACATACCAATGAGCTCAGTTTTAGAAGCACAATTATATTGTTTGCTATTGGATATGGATGTGTTTTTCCTTTAGAGAATAGGTGTAGCATTTCTGTCAATGGAAGATACGATACCTTGCCTTGATGGGCATTAGTTGTCATTCTCTATATAAGAACTGCTATTTGTCGTCAAATTTTCTGGCTTGCCATTATTGTGCTGGTGATTGAAAATACAAGCATAGTAGTTAGGTGTAGTTATAAAAGTTATTTCATGGTGAAACAGTAATTGTAGCTTTCATTCCAGTGTGCTTCCACTTTATCAATGGAGATCTATGATTTCTCTTTTTGGCTTCCATCACCGTCACTCTGGACCTTTGGTGTTGTTGATCAACCATTGAATGAAGTCATGACATTTACTTTCTCAGTATGATTGTAGCACCCTCAAATCGAACTTTCATGTCTGCATAGAAAAGTTTTTGCTAAATAGTTGTTGATACCTAATAGAAATTGTGATGGGTGAATTAGGTACCTCTGGAGTCTTTTATTTGCAAATTATGTTATCAGGACTTTCATTTTGGGTCATTGTTTTCTCAAGATGTTGCTGAATAGTGCCACCAAACGTTTGAAAGTATTCAAAAATGTCACTTAACTTTTCTTCCCCTAGAGAACAATGCCATTGAACTTGCTTAAACAATTGAAAAGGCCATTTTACTTTTCAAAAATTATTGAAAATGCTGCTATTATGGTCGCATATTTTTAATATGTTGAAATGTTTAGTGATATTTTTGATTGAAAATAAGTTAAATGATATTTTTGAATATTTGAAAAAGCCTAGTGACATTTTTTGATAAAAAAAACTTTCGTTTTATCAAATGTCATCTTTTAGGGTCAAGGTGGCATATGTTTGGCATCTTACTTGTATACCATGTCCTCTTTGACATCACTTTCAAGATGGGAGACTGAGCGCTAGGTGTGCCAACTACTGATGTAGCAGTCGTTTGTCAATGGTTGATAATTCACGCAAACTTCAACCCGTGCAGTGCTAGTAAATTTACTTGGAACTCTTTCTTGGGTTGTTAGTAAGTCTTAGTGATGCTTGACCTAATTAAGCACATTCACACACAACAGAACTTAGAGAAAGTGGGCAAAAGGGGATTTGGGAGGCTGCCTTGCTTATATTGCACTTGGAATGCTTGGTGTACAAATGAGCCCCCTTGGATATATATATACACATCAAGTCATCTACCTCCTCAATGGTCAGTGGAGATCTATTTGGTCATACAACTATTATTACACATCTAGAATATTCTATAAAAATATCCAAGATTTTACACAAGTATGGAATTGTGTGGAACCCTATGAAACACTCTAGAACACACTCCAGAGAAATCTAGGGGAATATAGGGCATTTTAGAATGGCCTGTGACACATGGTACTATTGCAAGCATTGGGAGGCATTACGAAAATGTCTTCGTTTGTAAGCATGTTGTGGAAAGAGTAAGAGTGGGTCGCATACATGACTGGTTTCGTTTTGCAAATTTGTCCAAAAAGTTGAGATATTTCCAAGTAGGCAGTGATAGAATATTAAAGTTGCATCATATTTAAATGCATGTCAAGTCAGTTTATTTGGGAGAAAGTGTGGCTTTATTATCAATTCATCAAATTACTTTATTAAGAAATCTTGGATGTACTATTTTCAATTAAAGTTAAGCTGTATTTCTTTATTTGGGGTTTAGCCATCTGTATAGCAACGTACTTCAAAGCGGGTGCTAGTCCGCTAGATAATTCACATTTTAATTTGTCAAGTGTACATGGTTGATGCGGTCATTTCGTACTTTAATATGTAGTGCTACGTAGGAAGAAGAAAGAACAGTTGGAAAACACACCTCAAAAGTGCGCCAATAGTGCCTGCTAGCTTCACATGCCATTCTCGGAGCCCTAGAGGCTACCTTGTCTGTTGTAGTCCCTAAGAGAGGATCTAGATCAGTAAAGATTCAAAGTCCTTGATTTCTTATATATTTATAGATTTTTAATCATGCTACCGATATCATTTGGTTTCTCAAGTAAGGTCTCAAATTTAAGTTCTTGTAAATAAAAATCATTTATGACGGGAGAACTCCATCCCTAATTCCTATATCTGTCAACATTTTAACTTTCTCTTGGTCCACTTGTTTTGGTAACTTAAGAATTTGAACTAAGCAAGAGTTATAATGAGCAAGGGAAATTGGTTGTGGCCGGTAAGCATCGCTCATTTAGAAAAAAATTATTCATGGAATTTATGCAGAATGCTGTTTAGAAGAGGCTATCTCTGAATTTAAAAAGGCTCGTAGATTAATTTCACGGGTTGGTTTGGTGATTATCATGTTCTGTTGCCTCATACGTCTTGAATTCTCTTTTGGTGCTGATGCTGACAATTGAGCAAATTATTGTTTTCAGTATTTAGTTGGAACATATTTTATTTTTATTTTACATGTATTTCTTACAGTCTATATAGAAATTCTTGCACATACCAATGAGCTTAGTTTTTGTTACCGACTTTGTAATTATGTAAATTAATTATTGTACAATCTTTTACTATTGTTAGTTGTTTTTTTGATTTGGTATTATCTTTTCCTTATTTCTAGTTGCTTGGAAAATAAGCTAGGGAAAAAGGCCACAAGGCTTGTATATATATACAATTCTTGTACGTGACTATTCACGACAATAAGAAGCAGGCATGGTACTCATTCATCCACAAACTAAACGTGTTCATGGTATCAGAGCCAAGCCGTCGTCCCATACACTAAATCAAAGCAACACCTCATGTCTAACAATGGAGGAAAGAAGAAGTTTGTCATTGACACACATTCACCATACTATTTGTATCCCTCCGAAGGTCCCGGGATGTTGATTACAGCAGTAGTATTCGATGGCAAGAACTACGACTTGTGGGAAAGAGCGGTACAAATGACATTGAAGGCTAAGAATAAGTTGGTGTTTATTGATGGCAGTTTGAGTAGGTTGGAGAAGAAGGACGATGAAGAATTCTCGGAGTGCCATGTTTGGGATATGGTTAACTCAATCCTATGTTCGTGGTTGCTCAACATCATAGAACCAAGGCTTCGAATGAGTATGGCCTACTCGGACACTGCCAAGATCATGTGGGATGATCTAAAGAAGTGGTATGGTACAGCAAATACCCCTCGAATCCACCAACTTAAGGCAGATATAGCAAACTACAAGCAAGGAACTTTGGAAGTAGGTGAATTTTATTCAAAGCTTGTGAGCCTATGGACTGAACTTAACAATTTGGTCAAGGTTCCAGTGTGTATGTGCAACGGGTGCCAGTGGGGAGTTGTGAGCAAAATATTGGCAATGCATGAGGAGGACAAGGCCCATCAGTTTTTGATGGGGTTGAACGATGATTCGTACTCCACCATAAGGAGTCAGATATTGGTGCTCAATCCGCTTCCACCACTTGACAGAATATTTAACATGATGCAGCAAGAGGAAAGCCATAAGAAAGTGATGATCGTGAGAGACAATCGAGTCGAGTCAGGTGTGGTCTTTGTGGTGAAAGAACAAGGACATGTGTATGAGAGAGGGGCTTACAAAATTTGTGGAAGATTCAGCGATGAAGAGGCGGTCTGTTACGAGATAATCGGGTACCCACCAGGATGGGGGACCCACGTGCGTAGAAGAGGAAGCAGAGGAGGATGAAGCAGCAAGCCGGGTCGAGGAGAAAGTAAAGCAGCTGGGCGTGGATTAAACCGAGAAGTGGCCTTAGCTGCTCTTCACGGTGAGGCAGCGACAGGAGCAGGCCCGATTAGAGGGTCAGGCCTAGATGGTGAAATAGCATAAGCGAGCAGTAGCAGGGCCACAAATAAGCCTATTATTCCTGGACTGACTGCAAACCAAGTCCAGAAACGCTCAGTCTCATTGATGCGCCACAGCCCGGGTACGAGAAACTAGCAGGAAAAACCACGTGGATGTTGAACAGCGGAGCATCGTGTCACATAGTCGAGGATGGGTCCATGTTGATTAACACGAAGGAAATTACTCCAGTGGCGATTGGATTTCCTAACGGTGCATACGCCATGGCCAGTGAGATGGGTCTAGCCAACTTGGGAAAGGATTTAAAATTTAAAAGATATTTTATATGTGCCGAATTTAAAGTGCAATCTTGTATCAATCTCAAAATTGTGCAAACAGTTAAATTGTGCAGTGACATATTTTGATGATTTTTCTATGACACAGGACCGCACTTTGAGGACTCTAATTAGAGCGGGTGAGCAGTGAGAAGAGGTATCCTATTTCAAGCACACACTGGTCCAACAAGTTAATGTGGTCAAGATAAGTTATTTGTGGCACAGACGACTTGGGCATCTCTCAAGTGGAGTCCTCTCCCTTCTTCCTGATGGTTTAGGCATAGCTAGTGGATCTAATAAGCATAGAGAAGAATTTTGTGAAATTTATTTCCGTGTAAAATAGACTCGCAATCAGTTTCCTGTTAGTAAAAGTAATGCTAAAGAAATTTTTGATTTGGTACACTCCGATATTTGGGGTCCTTATAAAGTTCCCTCAACATGTGGTGCCTATTATTTTCTTAGCATTGTTGATGACACAAGTAGGGCAATGTGGGTGTATCTAATGCAAGATCAAATCGAAGCATGTAAGCTTCTTAAAAACTTCATTGTGATGGTGAAAAATCAATTCAATAAAGGAGTAAAAGTGGTCCGTAGTGATAATGGGAGTGAATTTACATCAGGCCCAATGCAAGTTTTCTATCAGGAGCATGGAATTTTACACGAAAATAGTTGCATAGATACAACCCGACAAAATCGAAGAGTTGAGCGTAAACATTGTCATATTTTGAATGTGGCAAGAACGCTTAGATTTCAAGCTAATTTGCGATTCATTTTTGGGGGGAATGTGTGCTTGTAGCAATTTACTTGATTAAGAGGACTCCCACCAAATTACTAAATGGAAAGTCACCCTATGAAATTATTTTCCATGAGAAACCATCTTACGATGCAATACGAGTCTTTGGTTCCTTATGCTTTGTACGAAACAACCCAAGAGTCAAGGATACATTTGCATCAAGAAGTAGAAAATGTATGTTTTTGGGATACCCATTTGGCAGGAAGGGGTGGAGAGTGTACGATTTGGAGATCGAAAAATTTTGGTAAGTCGGGACATGGTGTTCTGCGAGCATACTTATCCTTTTGCTAATAAACCTGAGGCTACTAATTCAGAGAATGAGCAAAGAAATATTAATGGGTCGCCACTAGTGACTGATGATGGGCCTGAGTCCTGCCGTGAGGAGGAAGCCCAATACAGTGGCTCTGGAGATCTAGGAGAAGAAGGCCCAGGCTATTTGGGCCACCATGATCTGCTGGAAGAAGACGGGACTGAGACAGAAAAGGGGAGCGCGATGAGCCAGCCAGCAATGGAGCGTGATTTGGGCCAGGCTGCAATGGATGTTCGGCAGCAAGCTGAGGTAGGATCTGAGGCACTAGTCTCTTCTCCATAGCCCACCATGAATCCAAGCTCTGTTTTCAGGTCCACAGCCATGCACAACCCAAGAACCAGATGGAGTCCAGCCCACCTTGAAGATTATATTTGTTACACCTTGAGTGCTAATGACCCTCTCTCGCTCGCACATCGGCTTCAAGATGACTCCTCAGATATGTCCTATCCCATAGCTAACCATGTCACTTGCACAAATTTTTCTGGTTCGCATAAGAGGTTCTTAGCTGCTACTACAAAAGTGATAGAGCCCAAGTATTATCACAAAGCTGCCAAGGATCCAAAGTGGAGAGCGGCAATGGAAGAAGAAATTCGAGCTCTTAAAAAGAATAACACTTGGGTGCTTCAAGATTTGTCACAAGGGAAGAAACCCATTAGTTGCAAATGGGCTTATCGGATAAAATATAATTCAGAAGGCACTATTCAGCGGTACAAAGCTCATCTTGTCATACATGGTGATCATCAAATCGAGGGGCTTGATTATAACGAAATGTTTGCCCCAGTGGCCAAGATGGCTAGTGTACGATGTTTTCTATTAGTTACAGCATCCAAGGGATGGGAACCACATCAGTTAGACGTCAACAATGCCTTCTTACATGGAGACTTGGATGAGGAGGTATATATGAAGTTGCCACCGGGTTTACATGCAGCTACCCCACCGAAGTTTGTCGTCTTCAGAAGTCACTCTATGGACTTCAGCAAGCACCACGGCAGTGGTTTGCTAAACTTTCTTATAAGTTACGTGAATATGGATTTGTTCATTCGTATGCCGATTACTCACTGTTTACCTACAGGAAAGGGACTATATTTTTGGCACTTTTGGTATATGTTGACGACATCATTCTGGTGGGAAATGATTCTTAGGATTGTGCCACTTTCAAGGGTTATTTAAATGATTGCTTCAGCATTAAGGATCTTGGGCCTCTAAATACTTCCTCGGCATTGAGGTAGCTTGAGGACCTAAGGGTTTGTTCTTAAGTTAGCGTAAGTATGCGCTAGAAATCGTGGATGAATGTGGTCTGTTGGGTTCAAAAACCACTGATTTTCCCATGGAGGAAAATCACAAACTTGCTCTTGCTACTGGGTTACCTCTTACAGACGCTGGAAGATATTGATGTCTTGTGAGTAGATTAATCTACCTTACGATCACTCGCCCAGACTAATGCTATGCTATGCACATCCTTTCTCAATTCATGCAGCATCCTCGAGCAGAGCACATGAATGCAGCATGTAGGGTTCTACGTTACATCAAAGGGACTCATGACTGTGGGATCTTCCTCCAGTCAAATGGCGCATTGTAATTGGCTGCCTAATGTGATTCCAATTGGGGCGCTTGTCCACTTACCCGACGTTCCTTAACTGGATACTTGGTGACTTTTGGGGTTTCACCTATCTCCTAGAAAACTAAGAAGCAGACTATTGTCTCCAAATCATCAACGGAGGCAGAGTATCGTTCCATGGCAGCCGGTACTAGTGGATTGTTATGGATAAAATCCTTTCTCACTTCCTTGGGAGTCTTCCACACTCAGGCCATACAGTTGTTTTGTGATAGCCAAGCTGCCCTTCACATTGCTAGAAATCCCATGTTCCATGAACAAACTAAGCACATAGAAATTGATTATCACTTCGTCCGTGAACAATATCATTCTGGTGAGTTGAGTCTTTCTTATATCCCTTCCAAGTTACAACCACCGGATATCTTTACTAAGGCACTTGGAAAATGACAATTCCAATATTCACGGAGCAAGTTGGGCATGGTCAACCTCCAAGCACCAATTTGAGGGGGAGTGTTACCGACTTTGCAATTAATTAATTACTGTACAATCTTCTATTATCTTTAGTTTTTTTGATTTGGTATTATCTTTTCCTTATTTCTAGTTGCTTGAAAAATAAGCTAGGGAAAAAGGCCACAAGACTTGTATATATATGAAATTCTTGTACATGACTATTCACGGCAATGAGAAGCAGACGTGGTACTCATTCCTCCACAAACTAAAGGTGTTTAGTTTTAGAAGCATAATTGTATTGTTTGCAATGGATGTGGATGTTTTTTTCTTTTAGTGAACAACTGTTACATTTTTCTCAATGGCAAATACAATTCCATGCCTTGGTGTGCTTTAGTCGTTATTCTCTACATAAGCACTGATATCTGCTGTTATCTTCTTTTGCTTCCCTTTATTGTGCTGGTGACTGAAAATCCAAGCATAGTTGTTATGTGCAGCTGTAAAAGTTATTTCATGGTGAAGCCGTAATTGCAGCTTCATTCCAGTCTACTTCCACTTCGTCAATGGAGATGGGGGGCAAAAAAAAATCTCTTTTTAGCTTCCATCACCTTCATTTCTTGATCTTTGATCCTATTGATCATCCATTCAACGAAATCTTGGCATTTACTTTCTTAGTATGATTGTAGTTCTCTCAAATAGAACTTTCATCACTGCATAGAAAAGTTTCTGCCAAATAGTTGCCGATACCTATTTATCATGCATAGAAAATGTGATGAGTGATTTTGGTGCCTCTGGAGTATTTCATTTGCCAATTACATTATCAGGGATTTTGTTTTAAGCCATTGTTTTCTCGAGATGTTGCTTAATAGCGCCACCAAAGTTTTCAAAGTGTTCAAAAAAGTCACTTAACGTTTTTGTTCCCCTAGTAAAAAATTCCAGTGAACTTGCTTAAGCCATAAAAAAGAACATTTAACTTTTCAAAAATTATCAAAAATTCCACTATTATAATCACATTGTTTATTATTTTGAATAGTTTAGAGACATTTGTAATTGAAAATATGTTAAATGATATTTTTGAATATTTGGAAAAGCTTAGTGCCATTTTTGATCAGAAACTCTTCTTTTACCCAATATCATCTTTTGTGGATGAAGGTGACACATCTTTAGCATCCTGCCTAGCTAGCAAGTCAACTTTGAAATCACTTTCAGGAAGGGAGACTGAGCACTTGGTGTGCCAACTGCTTAATGTAGCAGCTGTGCGCCATAGGTTGAGAATTCACATGAACTTCAACTCGTGCAGCACTAGTAAACTTACTTAGAAGCTTTCCTTAGTTTCCTACTAAGGCTTAGTGATACTTGACTTAGGCTTGTGGGAAGCTAAGTGAGCACACTCACACACAAAGAGAACTTAGAGAAAGTAGACACAAGGGGGTTAGTAAGAATCCCTTACTTATATTGTACTTAGAATGTTTGGTGTACAAATGAGCCCCCTTAGCGGTATATTTATGGCAGTGGAGATCTATTTGATTGTACGGTTATTATTATACATCTAGAATATTCTATACAAATATCCAAGATTCTATACAAGTATGGAATTGTGCTCTAGAACACACTCTTTAGAAATCTAGAGAAATCCGAGGCATTTTAGAGTGGTCGATGACACATGGTACTACTGCAAACATCGAGAGGCATTATGGTCAAGTCTTCATCTATAATCCTGTTGTAGTATAGTAAGAGTGATTGCATTCATGGCTGGTTTCATTTTGAAAATTAGTCAGTGAAGTTGAGATATTTACAAGTGGACACTGATAGCGTAATAAAGTAACATTAGATTTAACTCCATGCCATGCCAGTTAGTTTCAGACTATGAGCAAGTTTATTATTAGTTCGTCCCATTACTTTATTGAGATACTATTTTTCAATTAAAGTTCCAGCCCTTGCAGTTAAGCTGCATTTCCTTACTGGGGTTTAGCCATCTGTACGGCAATGCACTTCCAAGTTGGTGTCGATTTGTCGGATCATTAGCTTGTCAATTTGGCTAGCATAGCTAGCCGATATGGTCATTTCATACTTCACTAGGTAGTGCTATTTAAGAACAAGAATCAACAGTTGAAAAACGCGTCTCAAAAGTGCACCTGTTGTAAATTCCCGCAAGCATATGGCTATCGTTGTAGAAATTACAGATGCAATCCTCAAGAATGATTGTCAAATTGGATTACCAAAAATTCTAACTAAATTAAAACTAGATGCTAAATTAACCAACTCCAAGGCTAAGTTTTTCCACAAATTCATAGGCTAATAAACAAGATTTAACTTATGAAATTGTGAAGAATACTCTAACTTGCAAAGAATCTAGCCAAAATCAGCGTGAAGCAACACTTAGCTGTAATTATTCCCATTGGCCAGCCCATTTTATCGAAGCACAGCAACCAAAGCAAGGAGCAAACCAACTCAGAAACAGAGCCCAGAGCTGAGATTCAACAATCAAATCTCAGAGAATCCTTACCAAAAATTCAATCCAAACTCTTCTTCAATTGAACTAACGTTTGCTTAGCGATGATCACAATTTTAGAAACCCAAATTTGAGTCTCAAAATTGCGAAAAACAGAACTAAAAAACAGAACGAGAAGTCGAAGCACAAGGGAACAAACTGAAGAAAAACAGATTCGAAAACTTAGGAAACCGAATCCCCCAAACTGCAAATTTCAACTCAAATTGATCAACTCGGAATTTAACTACACTGATTCATTTGCCTAAAACTAAATCTGAAGACAAACAAAAAATTGAATAGATAAAAAAAAACCCGCTGCCCTTTTTTTCGTGCACCTCCTCTCATGCTCGATCCCAGACCCTCATTAATTTCCATCTTTCACTCTCCAATTGATCATGAAGAATGATGATAATGGGAGTAACGGATGTGATGATTACGGTGAGAAGAGT
>NCQS01147992.1:0-12348 GCA_002740445.1 Pachycereus pringlei | reverse complement strand
CCCTGGAAGTCTATTTAGCAGGTTTATTTAGCAAGATAGAATCAGGAACAAGGTCAATTTTGTGTTGGATTGATCTTTTTGGAGACAAACCAGGGGGTATTTTAGAGGCAAATACATGCCTGTACTCAAAAAATAAGGGTTGAAATAGAGGTTGGATAGTGAGTGAGATGTGTGCTGGCTCAAGGATCAGGAGGATCAACTCTTGAGCTAAGTGAAACTCATGTTGTTGAGATCTCAGAAGGGTAGTGAGAAAGACATCAAGCTAAGTTGAGTCTTTAAGTTTCTGTATTTGAGAGGGCTTAAGGAGAGTGAGGGTGATTTTCTTATGACCTTTGACAAAGGTGTAGGTATTTAATCCCCCATTATGTATAACACCCCTATCAAATAACTAAGGTCTACCTAGAAGGACATGGTAGACATCCATGGGAATCACATCATGCTATATCTTTTCCATGTATCCTTCTCTAATTAACAAAGAAACTAGGCATTTGGAAGAGATTTGGATACCTTTTCCTTGGTTCAGCCACTATATGGTGTATGGTGAGGGGTGTGATACTGTTGAGAGCTTTAATTTGTCCACTAAGATCTTGGAGGCCACATCAGTGCAGCTGCCTCCATCAATTATCAGTGAGCATACCATCCTACTAATAGTACACCTTGTGTGGAAGATGGCCTCTCTTTGCTCTTGGTTTTCGGGAACAGGAAGGCCACTTAAGGCTCTTCTGACCACCAACAGTTCTCCTTCATCTTTCTCCAAGACTTAATCATACTCTTCCTCTTCCTTACCCTCTTAGCCACCACATTGGACTAGCAGATCGAAGCATATTTTCTTAGCTTCAATGCCACCTACTTCACCTTCTTACCATCAGGAATCTGTTTGTACTCAAGGACCTTCTCCACAGTTGAGGCCAGTCCAAGAACAAGTTTAGATTAAGCTACCTCTCAAATTTAGGGATGTCAACCCTAAAATCATCTCTACTTCCTTTATTTCTCCTCTAGTGCCTCCTAAGTCTACCCCTAGAAGAAGCATCATTAGAAGATGCAAAGGGGTTGTTTTTATTCTCCTATTCAGAAGGGTCTGAACTGGAGTCTTCATGTAAGCTAATGGTATTGGATCTTCTCAAACTTCTACTTCGTCCCCTCATGAGTTTACTAAGCTGATCTTGAAGATACATGACCCTTCCCTCAAGTTCACCCTTCTCTCTTATTGCTTGTTCAGCAACCTACTCTAGAGTGAGGCTAGATGGCATGATTTAGCTTCTTTATGGACTAGGATTGTGTTTTGGTTGAATAAGTTGTGTTTAGGCCACAGAATGGTCTTGGGGGAGCAGCTAAGACTCTAATACAACTTGATGTACCTAGCCTTACTCGTCCCTTAAACCAAAAACTCAAATGTAAGCAAACTCATACGAACAGTCAAGGATAGAGTTTTATGTTCAAGTGATCAGTTAACTGATACAAAGACGCCACACTTACAGCTCCCTTGGGTAGTCACTTTAGGGCTTCCTAGATACAGAAACACCATAAAGAAGAACTCAAATGACCTAGTGTATTACCACTTGAGTTGCCAACTCAAGATACAGCCACTAGGTGTTTAGAGAGAAACTGAGTTCAAAGTCAAGCTCTGATTCAATATTGCATAATCTGATTGCAAAACAATGAGAGAGGCTTATGTATGGCCCTCCCATAAATAAATCAAATGACTAGTAGAGGAAACACAAGGTACACATATTCTAATTACATCAGTCTAAACAAAATAAGATTGATTAAAACTACAGCTAGTGAAGTATGGACGCTAACTCAGTCATTCTAGCTAATCAAATGAGGTGTCAAGGTCCCTAGCATAGTTGGCTGAGTTTAAGCTCCCAAAACTTGCTTGAAATAGGTTGATCTTACCACTTATAGCTTGACTAGAGAGCTAATGATGGCCTTGGCAGCAAAGTAAAACAGCCCAGGTAAAAGGCTGATTTAGGTCGTACTTTAGTTGGTTAATAGTAAGCCTTAATTAAGCTAATCACCATCTTTTGTAAGTTGATCTGATAAATATTTAGGCTTATTTTCTAGGCGTGTGATCATATGCTAGCTATAGGATAAAATCCATTCGAATTTTCCCTCCAAAACTGGGCTATGATGAACTACAGTCCAGATTGCACTGTCTGAACATTGTTGTTAGAAATTCGAACCTCTGTGCTCCAAAATGAATATGACTCAGTTCATTGGCCAGAGGAGAGACTAAAATGAGAATGGGGGAGGTTAAATGGAACCTCCAAAGGGTTGCTCATGACTGACCAAGTTCACAAAGACAGACCATGAATTGGCTATGCTGAAACTGATTAAGGCTAACTGTAGCGGATCTTCTCTTATCAAGACCACGGTTTCCTTAACTTGATCAAGGTTGGGGCTTTCCTAGGCTGACCCTCTAAGCCCATTGGGGTCCTTGGAGACTTGACCTCTATTAGCCTGCCCTTCTTGAGCATAGTTTGCCCTTAAACTGAGCAGCTCTTCTGAATCCGCATAATAGGGGCTGAGATTAGCTACATTAAAAGTAGCAGAAGCCCTATACTCTCCTGGTAGATACACTTTGTAAGCATTGGGACCAATCTGCTTCAAAACCTTGAAGGGACCATCTGATCTAGGAATTAATTTAGATTTCCTTTTGCTAGGAAACCTCTCCTTTGTGAGGTTGATACATACTAGATCTCCTAGCTGAAAATGGGCACTCCTGTGCTTATTGGCATAATTCTTAGCTACCTCATTGCCCCTCTCAATTCTGGCCCTGACCTTGGCATGGAGGTCCTTGATCTCTTCTATTATCTGACTAGCTTCCCAGCTAAACTTGGTTCATGTAGGAAGCAAAAGCAAGTCTAAGGGAGTGAGTGGGTTCTGACCATAGACAATCTGAAAAGAAGACACGCTAGTGGCCCTCCCAGGGGTTCTATTGTGGGAAAACTTAGCATGTGGGAGCAACTCATCCCACCCCTTAATATTCTTCTTTACAAGCACCCTTAGCAAGGTAGCCAAGGTTCTGTTGGTTACTTTTATTTGGCCATCAGTTTGTGGGTGGAATGTGGTGCTGAATTTGAGTAACATGCCCATCCTTTTCCCCAAGGTGAGCCAGAAATGACTCAAGAATTTAGTGTCTTGGTCAGACACCATGCTTCCAGGAATGCCTTGCAATCTTATAACCTCCTTGTGGTACCGGTCTACTACCTTGGATGTATCATAGGTACTGTAGCGTGCAATGAAATGTGTCATCTTGGGGAATTTGTCAACTACTACCATAATAGAGACCTTGCTTCTCTAACCCCTTGGAAAACTAGTTATGAAATCTAGACTGACGTCCTCCCAAGGGGCTTGAGGTACTGGCAGAGGAGAGTAAAGGCCTTGGGGAAGAACATGACTTTTGGCTAGTTGACATACGTAGCATCTCTTGATAAAGTGCTCAACATCCTCATTCATTCTAGCCAATAGTAATGCTCTTTAAGCATAAAATAAGTTTTATCAATCCCAAAATGACCAAACAAATGATGGAGTCCCCTAAAGCTAAGACAATGAAGAAGGTCCTAAGAGTCTAGTAAGGTCCAATGGAAGTTCCAATGTCCAAGCAACGACTCAAATTCTGAAAAAGAGTCTTGGAGATGCATCCAAGTGAAATGACTAGGAAAAGCCTGGTATTGCTTGCTTGATTTCTTAAGCTAAATTGTGGCTTAAGTTTAATATTTTTGTACTTTTGGGTTCCTTTAGATGTTAACTTTCAGGTCCAAGCATTAAAAGTCAATCACGCCCAATTAAAGTGAAGAGAACAAGTCATTTTGTCCAGCCTGCCAGTTTTGCACAAAACTACACGGTAAAATGCTTTAGTAGAATTCTCCCACTTAAACGTGTTTTAACCTTGATTTCTTTGTAGGGGTTTTGTACACACCGTAAGGTATCCCCCTATGGATTGAAATTAAAATCATGCTTACTTTTGATTGGTGGAAAGAAGGGTAGAAAACTGGGCTGAAAGTAGCTTCTAAAACCCGGTTAAGCTGCTACGTGTTTTTCCTTCTCAAGAGGGTTTGCTCAGCTGGTCCCTTACTTACTTGTTTCATCCATGGTTCAAGACAGTCAGAAACACAATGATTTGCTGCAAAATTTAGTTTTAGAAAGAGCAACCAATGAGAAAACAAAGAGGAAATATGCACCTTGCATCCGGATTGGCTAGCCGAAAAGTGATCCTACTTTATAGCTACTTTTCTCCACATTTTCTTTAGAAACCTAATGTATTAGGCCTAATTGGATGTATTAAAGTTAAGCATGGACATTTGTCTTGCTTTCCTTCATACTCTGGTTGTAATTAGCTTACATTAATGAAGCTTTATACTAGATTAGTCCTAAGCACTTAGCTAGGCTCATTTAGATGTTTCCTTCCTAGGGAGGAAACCTCCTTAGCTAGTTTGCTGCCTCAGGCTATGGTGTATAAGGCCTTGGAAGCTCACATTTTGTAAACATAAGCTTGAATATCAGTTGAGCTAGAATTGAAAGCGTTAGCTCCTTTCTTTCCTTAAAAACTTCACTTGCTTATTCTCAACTAGGCCGGTTAAGGTGGTGATCAATTAAAGTCTTAACTCTTAATTAGGTAGTGTTTCTGTATCCTAGTCAGGGTTAGGGGCCCTAAACTCTAACTTAGTTGTGTTTCTGTATCCAATAAGAGTTTAGATTATTATTCACTCACCCATTCATTCGTGATATCACTTAAACTCCACTTTGATTTCAGTTTGCTTAGCCTTGCATTTGGAATTAACTTAGAGTATTCGTGATTCTCGCTGATAGTTCCATCACCAAAGCACCACCATGAACCTCCTGGATCAACAATTCTCTCATTCCACTCTTTGGGATACACAACCTACTTCCTTTGAATGGGAAACCTTGATCTAATTGAAATGTTCCTTGAGGCTGTAAGGAATACTTCTCAGACAGTTCCTTGAAATCCTCATCAGTCTTGTACTGCTCCTTAATCATCTCAAACCCAAGAACTCTAGATTCTAGGATAGATAATAGCAAATATCTTCTGGAAAGGGAATCAGCACCCTTATTTAGTTTGCCTGACGTATGGTGAATTATAAAATGAAAAGACTGAAAATACTCAATGTATTTAACATGTCTGGGGTTAAGTTTATGCTGCCCTTAAAAATAAATTTGGGAGCCTCATAATCTGAATGCAAGATAAACTCTCCACCAATTAGATAGTGCCTCCAATGCTCTACTGACCTGAGGATGGTGTAGAACTCTTTGTCACAGGTGGAGTATTTTCTTCTAGTATCATTCACTTTCTCACTAAGATAAGCAATTGGCCTTCCTCCTTGATTTAACACAGCTCCAATCCCAGCCCTGGAAGCATCACACTCCACCTTAAAAACCTTGGCAAAATCAAGTAGAGTTTATGAGGGCACTAATGACCTTGTCTTTGACTAACTCAAAGGCCTTCTTAGCCTGATCAGGTCATTCAAACTTCTTTCCCCTTTAGTGCTTCAGTGACTGGGGCCATGAGTGAGCTGAAATTTCTTATAAATGTTCTTTAGAATGAAGCTAAGCCATGAAAGCTTCTGACTTACTCGATAGAAGTAGGAACTAGCCATTCCTTAATGACTTTAACCTTCTCATCATCAGCCTAGATTCTGATGGAGGCAACCTCTCAGATAACCAGAATCAAGCATCCAATCTCAGTCCATACGTTCAAGTAATGGTTTAGAAGATTCTAAGTTAACAGTCCAGCAACTTTGATCTATACAGCAAATAAGCTCAGTCCTGGGTTTGCTATTTGATTTAATAATGGCCAGGTCCAACCTTTTAAGGGGTAACTTAGCTCATTTGCACAGTCACACAATAGGTAGTAAATAAACCAAGTTGCTCCATTTATTTTGGACAAGCACAGCAGCATCAGTACTGCCCAATTTCAGTCCAACAGCATTTCGATTTGAGAAAGCTATTTTAACATTCACTTGCAACAGTGGTAAGGCACATTTAAGGGCTTGAAACAAAACATTATCCAGAAAGGCCTTAAAATAGCAAAGTCAAACTTGGTCACATCTAATGTACCACGCTGGGAAAGAAAGGAATGAAAGAAAAGCTCACCATAGAAGGTGGGGAGTGACATGTGGAAGGATAATAGCATGGCTTAGAAAGGGACTAGGGAAACTTAAAACTAGGGTACCGATAGAACTAAAATGATTCTTAGATATAGATTTCACCACTACGAATTGTTTTAGGGCCCTTGATCTTAGATTAGGATATAGATTTCACCACCTAATTTAGATCAAGACTCACTTGATTACCACCCTAATTGGCCTGATTAGAGATAAGCAAGCAGAGAATTCAAGTAACAATACTGAGGAGTTTTGAACTCAACTATTTCAAATTCACATCACTGATTATAATAGGAATGGCTAGGCTATTTATAAGCACACCTAAGCCCCTTTTCTCCCTCACTAGGTAACCTTTAGGAGGTCACTTAATGATTAGGAAACTCACTAAGTACACTTACTTGACTAAATTGCATAGTTTATTTCTAAACTATGCTAAACATAAACAAAAAGCTTAGTAACTAACAAAATGATTAACTAAACTTCTTCCTTGATGATCCTTGGCTAGTTAGTTATGGTTTCCTTGCTAGGAAGGACTTCTCCCGTGGCTACCACTTCAAAAGAACAAGGCTTGTACATGTATGCCACTTCATGCCATAGTGTTCGAATGCTAGCTTACAAAATGGCCCATTCACCTCAACCCACGTGTCATTTTCTCCATGAATGAGTCACATAGTGACTGAGCATTGATAGGCAACTAAGTAACCACCAAGGTTGGTGAAGAAAACCCACCTAAGAGGGTAAATCCTCTAGGTGAAGAAACTGGCTGTGAACAGGGGCACATGGCTCGATTTTACCTCCGATTAGGCCACCTCATTTGGGTGAGAAATCTTAGGTTCCCTTCCATAGGGGGAAACTTCAAGATGTCAGCAAACCCCCCCGTTTGAGAAATATGGATTTGCACATCATTAGGAGGCTCAATTAGCCTAATTAATCCAACCATGCATTCTTATATGTGATCTAGATAGCTTGGTGAAATCGGCTAGACTAGATAGCTTAGCTCATTTTTCTTGGACTTGCTAGACACACTTAGCTGCTTGACATCCTAAATTAACTAACAAAAAAAGAATTGCACAATTTGGATGTCATTTGGTCAAGAAAATAACAAAAACAAAATCGGGTATATGCGAAGAGGGTAATCCGGATACATGTTCCATTTTAGCTTGTAAAATGAGACTTGTTCCTTGAACTTGGACTTGGTTACTTGAAACACATGACTAGGAGGACTTGATGGGGATGTGTTAGGTTGATTCCATCATCCTCACCTTGTTTAACAGGATTTGACCTCAAATCATATAGGTAGTCATGTTCTTCGTATAGGCTTAAATCGGCTACGTTGAACGTAGCTAAAACTCCGTAGTCCCCAGGGAGATCCACCCTGTATGCATTATCGTTGATGTCTTCAAGGATCTCAAATGGACGATCTGCTCTTGGCATTAGCTTGTTTTTGCGTTTTGGTGGAAAACGGTCTTTTGGAGATGAATCCACACTAAATCACCTGGCTGGAACATCTTTTTCTTCTTTTTCCTATTGGCGTGCGCAGAATAAGACAAGTTAGATTGTTCAATTTTACCTCTAACTTGCTTGTGCAACCTCTGAATTTCCTTAACTTGTTGATCGGCATCTGCACTTGGTTTCTGATCCAGGGAGCGTCGCGCCAAATCTAAGGGAGTTATGGGGTCAATCCCATATATTACCTTAAATGGTGACACACTCGTTGCTCGGCTAGGGGCTCGATTGTAAGCAAACTCTACTTGTGGTAACAGGAGGTCCCATGCCTTCTTGGACTGAGGAGAAATCAAAGTCCTCAGGAGTGTTCCCAGGGTTCGATTTGTTCCCTTAGTTTGTCCGTCAGTCTAGGGATGACATGTCGTACTGTACATGAGTTTCATCCTTAGTTTCTTCCATAGGGTGACCCAGAAATGACTTAGAAACTTAGTATCTCGATCTAAAACAATAAATCGAGGAATACCATGCAGTCTAATCACCTTTAAAATACAGCTCTGCAATATTAGTAGCATTGTTAGTTTTGTTGCAGGTTATAAAGTGGGCCATCTTTGAGAACCGATCTACCACCATGTATATCGAATCTTTGCCCCGCTGTGTCCTAGGCAAGCCTAGAATGAAGTCCATGCTCATGTCTACCAAGGGCTGGGTTAGTACTGGCAACGGTGTATATAAGCCTTGCAGTCATAATTGACTTTTCGCCACCTGACATGTTGCACACCACTTTAGTAGATCTTGTACATCCTTATGCATCCTAGGCCAGAAATAATGTTGTTTCAAGATGGTAAGAGTTTTATTCTCACCATGATGACCAGCTAAAGAATCACCATGAACTTCTCGAATCAGAAGTTCCTGGGTGTTGCTTTTAGGCATACACAGACGTGTATCTTTAAATAGAAAACCTTCTTAAATCAAATAACCTTATTTGGGGTGTTTGTCATATGCACCATAGAGCTGCTAAAGTCTTCATCTTTAGAATATAATAGTTTTAGATGCTAGAAACCCAAAATAAAAGTATTTAACTGGAATAGTGATAGATATCTCCTGGATAAGGCATTAGTGCCTTTATTTAGCTTCCCTAACTTATGCCGAATAGTGAAATGAAATGATTGGAGGCACTCAACCCATTTGGCATGCCTAGAGTTTAAATTATGCTGACCCTAAATATACTCCAAGGCCTCATGATCATAATGTAATATAAACTCACTTGCCATAAGGTAGTGACTCCAATGCTCTAAACAATGAACAATGGCAAAAAAACTCTTTACATAAGTCAAGTATTTTTGCTTTGAATCGCAGAATTTCTTACTAAAGAAGACTAATGGTTTACCTTATTGGGTAAGAACTCCACCAATACCGACGCTAGATGCGTCGCACTCAACCTTGAACACTTTGCCAAAATAGGGAAGAGCTGACACTGGTGCTTACGTTAGCTTGTCTTTCGTATCCTCAAGGGTCGTTTGTGCCTTAGAGGTCCATTTAAAAGATGTGCCCTTAAGCACTATGGTCATTGGCGCCATAGTGGTGCTGAAATTTTGAATGAAGCGCCGATAAAAGGAAGCCATCGTGAATACTCTTTGGCGTGGGTGAACTCCGAATCCCCTTGACCTTAGCTTCATCCACCTCAATACCTTCAGTAGTCACAATATATCCTAGAAAAATGACCTTATTAGTGAAAAAAGAACACTTTTTGAGATTCCCATGTAGCTTTTCGCGCTCTAACACCATCATGATCTCCGTCAAATGATTTTCGTGCTCTTTCTCGTCTTTGCTAAAGATTAATATATTATCAAAATAAACGACAACAAACTTGCCAATATAAGGTTTGAATACTTGATTCATCAACCTCATAAAGGTGCTCGGTGCATTTGATAAACTGAATGGCATAACTAACCACTCGCGTAGTCCATCCTTCATCTTGAAAGCAGTCTTCCATTCATCACCTTCTCTGAGTCTGATTTGATAATAACTGCTTTGAAGATCAATCTTGGAACATACCCTCGAGCCATGTAACTTATCAAGCATATCTTCAAGCCTCGGTATTGGGTACCGACACTTGATAGTGATTTTATTTATAGCTCGACTATCGACACATGGGCTAAGGGATTCCCAAACTAATCCTTTAGCCATCAACTCTTCCACTTGTTTCTGAATTTTAGAAGTATCTTTAGGGTTTATTCGGCAAGCTAGTTTATTTGGAAGAACCAATCTAGGTATTAGGTCGATATGATGCTGGGATATCCTGTTTCGGGGGTAATCAAGAAGGTATCTCTTAAGGGAGCACATCACTAAATCATTGAAAGCTTAGCTATTGGATGATTTGCTAAGGGGGATTCGGATTCTTCCTGTGAGGCTAGAATCCACTCTCTGAAAGCTCGAAACTCATGGTAAGAGGCTTTCAGAAGGGGTTCACTACATATAAATAGCAAACCCAATCTTTCTGGTTGTTTTTGTGGTTTATGTTTGGAAAGTTCGGAAGGAGATAACAGCACCAAAGTGATCTTTTTTCTCCTTTGGAGAAGGAATAGGTATTCAGGAACCCATTATACATCGCTTTTCGATCATGCTTCCATGGACAACCCAGTCAGATATGACATGCATCCATGATGATCACATCACACCAAAGTTCATCTTGATAATTCTTCCTAATTGAAAATCAAATCAAACACCAGGAATTAACTTGAATGCCTTTAGTTTGATTTACCCACTGGATGTTGTAAGGGTGCGTGTGTGCCGTGGCCTGGAGGCCCAATTTCTAAATCATGCTTAATGATACAATGTTAGCACAGCTGCCTCCATCAATTATCAACGAGCACACTTTTCCGTCAACTATACAACTGGAATGAAAGATGTTTTCCCATTGCTCATCCTTAACTCCTCATTGGTTGCTTAGTACTCTTCGAAGTACTAACATTTCTTCTTCATCTGCAGCTTCTTCAACTTCCTCCTGTTCTTCTCCCAGTTCTTCTTCTTCATTCTCTTTCTGTTCTTCCTCATTATCTTCTTCTCTTATTACATCCCATTCAACAAGTGTAATTATCCTTCAATTTGGACAATCCAAAGCGATATGCCCAAGCCCCTGACACTTGAAACAGCATCGATTACTCATTAGAAATTGATAAGGGTGTTCTTAACTAGGTTGGCGTCGTGGCTGAGTATATGAAGGCCATGGTGTAGGCTGGGTTCTTTGAGGAGTTTGGGTTCTCTATGGCATTGGGGAAGATGGCGTTTGTGGGCTTAGTCTAGGAGGGAAGTTCGGGCCCTCCTTATTTAAAGGTTGAGTTCGAATTGGAGGCTTCTGGAATTCACGCTTGAATGGATTTTTTGACATTATTGTTCAACCTTATGCACTAACATGCATACTTCATCAAACGTGGTGTACTGCTGCAGTTCCATAACATTAGAATACTTAGGATCAAGACCACCCAAGTATCTAACAATTGTTTGCTCTTCAGGCTCCTGTATGTTACACTTGATTAAGAACTTCTCAAATTCGCTTGCATATCCTTCAATAGTTAAATTCCACTGTGTTAAATTATGTGGCTGGGAATAACTGTCATGAATATACATTTCAGGAAGGAACCGGGACTTTAATTTTGACTTCATCTTTTCCCGGGTTCGAATCTTGCCTTTTCTATTTCTGATTCACTTAGCATAAAGGTTCGTCCACTAGAGGGATGCATACTTTCGTAATCTAAGTGCAATCAGCTTCACTTTCTTATCTTTTGGAATGTCCTTATAATTGAGCATTCGTTCAATGGTATGTAACCATTCCAGAAACTCATTAGGGTCTAATTTACCCCCGAACTCAAGAATTTCAACTTTGAAATCATTGGAGCTGCGGGGTGCTCTTCCAGCTTCTCTAACTCTTCATAGAGGTTCTTCTTCACTTGATGAACTGACCAAGTTACCTGCTTCTTTATCACCTTGAACTGATCCAGATGGACTTTTAAGCACCTTCCGTTTCTGTTTCATGTTACTCCCCCACTGCTTTTGCAAGTACTCGTTCTGACATTTTAATTCTTCTTTCTGATTCTTCAACTCTTCATTTGTTAAAGTTATGACTTGGTAGTTCTTTATGAGGGCCTCCAACTTCTCTTCAAGAGTCATGCTACTCATGTTGATGGCAGGCCAAGAACCGTGGCTGTTTTTATGTTTTTTTAAAATTTTTGTGGTGTGATAGAAAGGGATAAGCGAGTGGGGTTTGATTTTAGGCCTGGGATAAAACTTATCTCTGATACAAAATGTGATGTATCATGCTGAGAAAGAAAGGAATGAAAAGGAAAGCTCACATTTGTGGAGAGAAGAAGGTGGGGGGTCGCGTGTGAAAGGACAATGGCGTGGCTTAGAAAGGGAACAGGGAAACTAGAAACTAGAGTATCAATAGAACTGAAATGCCTCTTAGATACAGAATTCACCACTAAGAATTATTCCAGGGCCCTTAATCTTAGATTAGGATACAGATTTCACCACGTAATTAAGATCAAAGATCACTTGATCACCACTCTAATTGGCCTGATTAGAGATAAGCAAGTAGGGAAATCAAGTAACAATACTGAGGAGTTTTAAAGTCAACGTCAGCTTTCAAATTCATATCATTAATTACAAAAGGAATAGCTAGGCTATTTATAAGCATGCCTAAGCCCCTTTCCTCCCTCACTAAGTAACCTTCGGAGGTTACTTAATGATTAGGAAACTCATTAAGTATACTTGGCTAAAT
>NCQS01147898.1:0-10048 GCA_002740445.1 Pachycereus pringlei | reverse complement strand
GTCCATACACCAACTTTGCTCTTCACAAACCATGAAGAGTCTATCTTAGTGTACGATGTGCATGTGTACCATCACCCTAGGAATTAAACTTGCCAAGATTTGACTCAATCCCGACTTTACTGCTTTATTAACTTGGCAAGCAAGTTTTCCCAGTAGCAACATTGCCTTAAAAGGTAGCACCCAGTAGTGTATGCCTTAAAGGGATACTTGTCAATCCCGATCTTCATTGTTTTGATTTTTTTATTCTTTGATTTTTTTTCTATATTTTTATTTTGCTAAATAAAAGCAAAAACAAAAGAATAGACAAGTGTGAGAATCAACCATATAAGCCTAAAACTGTGAGATAGTAGTGACGTAGAAATAAGGACTAGACTTAAAATTACAATGGAATAATGGGTTAGAATTATGATACGGGATGACATACTTTGAACTAAGATCTATCATGCACACTATACTTATATACAACCCAAAGTGATAAGTCATAAGGGGCCAAAATCAATCAAGATAGTGTAACTACAATAATTACACAAAAAGGGAAAATATTTTTCATTTTTTAGGAATTTTTTTCTCCTTTTATTTTTCTTTTTCAAAAATTTTGAAGCATAGCTTCCCCTTCATCGTACAAGATTACACAAGCCCACATTGTGGTTACAAAGCAGCAAGAACACACAAACAAAAGAAGAGACAAAAATAAAAGACATGATATACACAGTATGCAAGGGATAGAACGATAATACCATGTCGAATACTGAATGTACCCGAGATACCTTATAACTCATCAGAAATCACTGGGTAGTTCGTAGGGCATCGACACTCCACATCCTCCTCTCTGGGAAGCTCTAGGAACTGATTCAACTGCTAAGCGTTAACCTTCTATTTGGCTTTAGTAGCAAGATCCTGTATCTCAACTGCACCATCAGGAAATACATGGGTCACAACAAAGAGACCCATCTATCAGGACGTAAGCTCACTTGGGAATAGGTACAATCTCAAATCATATAAGAGCACTTTCATGTATGTGAAAAAAATTCATCTTAAGAATCATCCTATCATGTGACTTCACCCTCCTTAGATAATCTAGCACTCTCATATACCTCAGATCGGATCACCTATAACTCAATCAACTGTGGTCTCCTCTCCTTACTTGCTACAGTAAGATCATAGTTGAGGGTCCTAATAGCCCACGAAGCTCGATGTTGAAGCTCAATTGGGAGGTGAAAAGACTTTCCTTAAACTACTCTAGAGGGTAACATTCCTAAGGGCATCTTGTAAGCCATCCCATGAGCCCATAAAGCATCAATAAGCTTGTTGGTACAATCCTTCATGTCCTTATTGATAATTTTTACTAAAGTTTCTTGATCTGCCTATTAGAAACCTTAACCTGTCCATTGGTATGGGGATTATATAGAGTAGCTTGCTTATAAATGATTGAGCACTATCTCATCAATGAATCAAAGGATCGTTCGTTGAAATGTGTACCCTAATCGCTAATAATAGCACAAAAAATGCCATAACTAGGAAATATGTTCTCCCTCAGAAACCTCACCACCACTATAGCCTTATTAGTCCTAGTGGCAATGGCCTTAACTGATTTTGACAAATAGTCAACAGCAGCAAAGTGTACCTATTCCCAAAAGAAATTGGAAATGGTCCATAAAATGTATGCCCCACACATTAAAGATCACTTATACAATAATGGGGTTGAGGGGCATCATATCCCCCCTAATAATAAGACCTAATTGCTGACATTTAGGGCATCTCCTATAGTGCTCATGGGCATCATTGAACTAAGTAGGCCAATAAAATCTATACTAAAGAACCTTGGTCACTGTCGTTTTTTCACTAAAGAGCACTCCACAGGCTTGGTCATGATAGAAAGACAAGGTACTCCTTACTTCATTGTCTGGGACACATCTCCTAACGATATCACCATAACAATATTTGAATAAGTAAGGATTATCCCAAATATCAAATTTCAACAAGTTCAAAAATCTATCCCTGTCATGCTTATTCCAATCCTCAAGAATCCTACAGTAATAATATAATTCACAATATCAACTTATCAAGGATCAAACTAAATTATAGATAACCGCTCATTAGGAAAGTACTCAAAAATAGAGGCCTCAATACTCCTAGCACACACTATGGTAGACATTTGGTCAGCAATAGGGTTTTCAGAAACCTTCCTATTCCTAATCTCATAATCAAACTCCTAAAGAAGGAGCATCCATCTAACAAGCCTGCGCTTAATATCCCTCTTTGAAAGAAGGTGTTTAAGTATAGTATAATTAGTAAAAATAATGACCTGAGAACCTATCAAGTAATGTCTAAACTTTTCAAAAGAAAGGACCATGATTAAGAACTCTTTCTCAGTCATAGTGCAGTTCATCTAGGCATAATTTTAATATGTGGCTAACATAATAGATCACGTGGGATTTCTTATTAATGTCTTATCCTAGAAAAACCCCAACAACATCGTCGAAAGCATCACACATTAATTCAAAAGGCTCCCCCTAGACGGGAGGTCGTAGAATAGGAGTAGTGGTTAGGGCTTCCTTCACCTTAGTAAATGCCTCCAAACACTCTTAAGAGAAGTGAAATGTTACATTCTTCGCTAGAAGGTTGGACAAGGGCTTAGTAATCTTGCTTAAGTCCTTAATAAATCTATGATAAAATCCACAGGTCCAAGAAAAGACCTAACGCCTTTTACACAAGTAGGAGGGGGAAGATTAGTAGTCAAATAAAGTTTTGGCTTATTAATATCAATACCCTCACTAGAACTCACATGGCCTAAGACAATCCCATTTTTCATTATAAAGTGATAGTTTTCCTAATTCAAGGTTCATTGTTTCTACCAGCACCTTTTCAAAACTTTCCCCAAATTGATCAAACAATCATCAAAAGAAGTCCTAAACACAAAATAATCATCATGAAAATTTCATACAATGCTCAACCAAATAAAAGAATATGGAAATCATGCATCATTGGAAAGTAGTAGGGGCATTACAAAAACCAAAATGCATCCTCCTAAAACCATAAGTATCGAATGGACAAGTAAAGGAAGTCTTCTCCTAGTCCTCAAGAGCAATAAAAATCTGGGTATAGCTGTAGTAACCATTAAGAAAATAGTAGTATGAATATGCAGCTAACGGCTCTGACATATGGCCTAAGAAAGAAAAGGAAAAATGATCTTTGTAGGTGGCAACATTTAATTTCCTACAGCTAATGCAAACTCTCTATCTGGACTGGATTTGTATTGGGGATTAACTCATTCTTATCATTCCTAATCACAATAATACCGATCTTCTTAGAAATAAATTAAAATAAATAAGACTAACCCACTCACTATCAGAAATGGGATATATGAACATGGTCCAATCACTCTAACACTTCCTTCCTAACAACCTCTTGTAGAGTCAGTTTAACCTCCTCTAATGGTCCTGGTAAGGTCTAGCACCATCCTCTAAATCGTTCCTATGTTGTACAACTGTAGGGCTAATACCCTTGATATCTTATAGGGTCCATCCTAAGGCCTCTTTGTTCTCTTTAAGTAAGTCAAGAAATTTTTCTGTTAGTCCTGGTCTAAATCAGAAGAAATAATCACTGGTAAAAACACATCAAGACCTAAAAAAGCATACTGAAGGGAGTCAGGTAGGGGTCTCAAATCAAGTGAAATAGTAGAAGTATCACACGTAGTGAAAACATCTGCAATAAAATTCACAGAGCACATATCATTAAAGTCAAATACTTCATAATCATGCTCACTATCTATCAAAATGGACTCATACTCAATAACGAACTGATTCACATGCTCAAACTCTGACTATCATAAGAGAAATCACCTACTTAGTTAAGGGAAGAATGATCTACATCATTAAATCCATTAGGTTGTCTATCCAAATTAAAGATATTCAAGTGAAAAGTCATATTAGCGAAGGACTGTTTCATCATACCATTCATACAGTTAATCAAAGCATTGGATATAGCTAAGAAAGAGTGTCCCAAAATCATAGGAATATGGGACTTAGTATTAGGTACCTTCTCAGGATCGAGTAGCATAAGGTCAATAGGAAAAATGAATTTCCTCACCGTAATAAGCATGTCCTCCACAGCACCCTCAGGAAGTCTAATAGACCTATCAGCTAATTAGAGGATAACCTTGATAGGTCTCAACTCACCTACTCCAAGTCTATTATGCACTAGCTCCTAAATCTAATGAAGCCCTATGAATGGTCTAGTTACCTATCACTATAGAAATGATAGGGCAAACTGGATCCTTATATTTAATAGGAATCTAGCTAGAGATAAGCTAACATTAGAGGCTAAAAACGCTCTCTTAGGCACAACAATTGATCTCTTAGTTGTGTAAAGCTCCTTCAAGGATCTAGCATATAGGGGTGTCTACTATATAGTATCTAATAGAGAAATGTTAGTCTTGACTTGAGAGAAAGTCTCCCTGATTTTATTAATATGGATATGGTCCTTTTTCCTTTTTAGCCTATTGAGGAAACTGTAGGTTTTTGAACCTGTAGAGGAGGCATGGGAGTAGTCCTAGAGGAGGGGTAGTCATTGTAAGTATGATTATCCTCTTTAGACTCTGCAGAGTCATAATTGTAATAGAGAAAATAGCAAATGATAAGGATAGGGGTGACTCAAATGTTTCATTTAAGTTCTCACTCACATGAATCAATCTCTCATTATAACCTCAAAATTTTACGGCATTTACCTTTCTCAAATTATAAGGAACTGAGCCAGATGAGGTCCCACCCTTAGGGTTTGTCTGAGGTTGACTAGGAAGTGTGCCTTTCTCTATGTTTGTCATAGCAAACTGGGAAACTTCTCTGTCATTGCTCTCAACATTCTTTCAATACTCTCTCTTAGAATTTTTTCCATGGTATTTTTAATTCTCCTTTCATATTTATCAAGTTCACTATAATTAGAAAGAGATTAAGACTGCACAATATATACAGTAGGAACAGGAGGCGTTGGCTGCCTAGGTACATCAGGAACACTGTGGTAGCTTAGGCTCGGCATGGTTTAGGAGGTTTTCAAGGAAACCCTCTATACTAGTTAGTCATTCTCTAGTCTCTGGTAGGCCATGCTCATTTGTTCTTCACCTGAGGCCAATTGGTAAGCAAAATAGGGACATGCTCTCAATGTATGATCCAACGCGCGGCATTGGGAGCACGTCTTGAGAGTTTAGGAAGTTTGCGATTGTTGTGGAACCAACGCCTTTATCATGTTCTCAAGGGCTGCAAATCAAGACTCTAAGTGACTTAAGTCAGACATAATATGTATATCATCTCTGGCCCCATTATACCTAGAGCTTAGGTTGTTATCTCTAATGGTTTCCCATAGCATGGTTTTCTCAGCTAAATCCTCTAGGAATTCCCAAGCACCATTGAAGCTCTTCGAAAGAAATTCTCCCTAATACATTGACTCCACCATTGTCCTATTTTGTTGGTTAAGACCTTCATAAATAATTTGATATAAATGGGCTTACTCGAACCCATGGTGAGGACATTGACAAAAAAGGTTCTTAAACCTATCAAGATACTTCCAAAATGACTCTCTATTAGCTAACATGGATTGATTAATTTCATGCCTTAGTTTAACAGTTTTTCTATTGGGGAAGTATTTTTGCAGAAAGACCTGCACAAATCTATCCCAGTTGGTAATAGAGTTTAATGGCAGACCATACATCCACTTTTTAGCATCATCTTTTAATATAAAGGGAATAAATTTCAATCACATAGTATCAACAGAAACATTAGGGTAGCACAACAGAAATAGGTAAGCATCCTCTATGCCTATAAACTTAGAAAGCATATTTATTGGGGCTTGAGTTTAAGAGTAACATTCTCTAGGCCGCTAGGGCCGATATATTAAAACATGATTGTTTAGTGGTCCTTCTAGATAAAATATCATTAAACACCCTTGGTTAAGGCCACGCTTTACCCATATTTAATTTTCTCCTGAGATTCGGGTTCTGATTTACTACTGTTATCTAGGTTGGTCTGCAATCTATTCAAATGCTTGCTTTTAGAATCCCTAACCCAACCTGTCATGCAACCAAAGCCCCTTTTATGTTTATGATTTTTTCATTTTTTTGGGGAAAGCAATTAAGATCAAATTTTTAGAAAGATGGATGAACACAAAGTAAAATAAACTACTAAATTAAAACAACTAAATTAAAAAACTAAAGCCAGTAAAACAAATAAAGCAACTATTAAACAACTAAATTAGATAACTAAATCAACTGCTTAAACCAAATAAAGTAAGCAATTAAAACAACTAATAAGAAACTAAATTACTATTACTGCTATCCAAAGCAATTCACAATTAAACTAGTAGTTAATTTCAACATCATCCTCGACAATGACGTCGAAAACTTGTTGTATGTCAAGAACTGTAAAAATAAGTCATAAGTGTACAACCGTTGTTGTAGTACTTTATGAATCGTCTCTAGAGATGGGTTGAATTTAATTACTAGTATTAAATAGTAAACTAAAATAAACTAAATAACCTAACTAAATTAATAAGAAGTAACGACAAAGAATCTCAAAAAAATCTAACCTAAAAATAGAGCATGAAATTGAAACTATTGCAATTAAAGAGGGAAGAACGAGATTACCTTAGTCGCTTAAAATTGATAGAGATAATTGAACCATAATTGCTATAAAAACCGGTGGAGAAAATCTAAACCTTAAACAAGTGATCACTAAGAGCCTTCAATATTCACCACAACTCGAAGGAGTAATAAAATTTGAAACTTTGGATGATAGAATTTTGGAGTGACAAAAATTAAACTAAAATTGAAGTTAATAATCTTGAATTAAAACTAAAAGTAGAAAATTTGAACTGAAATTGGAACAAGAAAAATTGAACTAGAACTAGAGCTCGTAAAATTAAGTTGAAACTAGAACAAGAAATTGAAATTAAACTCTACTCAAAAGAATTCCTACAATTACAATGACATCTAAAATTGCTAGAAGTAAAGCTAGAATTAAGAGGGAGAAGAATTGAAGATTATGAAGCACCCCCAAGACTCTTATTTATACAAATAACCCCTCCATGCTTATATTGATCTCCTAAATCCCAAACAATTCCACTTTCCATATGACAACCTATTTTCTTATTTCTCAAATTTTTTCCACCAATCTTCTTAATTTGGTTCACATCAATTATAGATGCCCATCACCTACGATTTTCACTTGCCTAATATATCTCGGTATTAGCTTCTCAAATAGAGATTTCTTCCTCAATTTAGTCCATCATATGACATGATGATCACTAATGAGTTGGGCATGTGTCTATTGGGAACACATGCTTGGGCTTGCTTCACATGAGGGGAGAGTGGATTGGGGAACACTAGGCCCTCATCGATTGGGGTAAACTGTGCAATTGGATAGCAGTTGACTCGTTTCCTTTCTTTATTTGCTTCTCATACTGGGCTAGCACAAATGACACGACAATAGGTCCAACAAGCGATGGCTTGATATAATGGGGGGTGCTACTCAAAACTTTTGGGCTACACTTTACTGTCTTGTGTGCTGGGCCGGATACTAGACCAAAGAAAATGAGCTGGCCTAAGTTAGTGATATATGCGTTCGGATCACATTTTCCCTGTTCCATCTCCTTGTTGCGTGCTTTTTATGTGCATTGTTTCATTGAACAATTATTTTCTACAAAATGACAAAACCAAATAAAATCCAAACAAAATAAGTATAAAGTAAGTGATTAAGAATACTTAAATGGACACTTTATGTGCCTAAATAATTTTGTAATTTCTTTAAAAAAATATGACAATAAATTATCCATAAACAAAGATGATAATAAATCAATTTAATGGACTACTTTATCATTGTAATTGCTACTGCAATGCAAAAGTTGTACACTATACATCCTCTAAGCTTTACATATAAAATTTAGATTTTGATTATATAGTTTGTTGGAATCAAATGGTTGTTTTTTTAGTGTTACAACACTCTCACACAACCAAATAAGCTAATAGAAATGAATTTGCAAATTTAGTTGTATTATAAGGCTTACCAATGATTATAATATCTTAGTTTCTCTATGATAATTTAAAAATTATCGTAGTCTAAATGGTTATCTAATTTAATAATTAAAAATTAATAATATACTTTTAATATTTAACTGGAATTAATGATCCATGTGATGCATAAATCAATATATGCAAATAGTTTTTTAATTTTAAATTGTATGTTTTTTTTACTCTTTAATTGATAAATTTGATATTTCCATTATGACAAATACATTAACATTTGACCAAACGAAAACCGTAAATATAATATCATAGTTTGTAACCATCAGATTAATCCATTGTTATATATCATTATTGTTAAAGTTATTAATGCCATGATATTTGGAACTAGGTTTGTATATGACTCTAAAGATCTAAATATTTTGTTATTAGAATCTTTATTAAAAACTTTGATATTATTATTTGTTGCCAAATTTCTATGAATATTGGAAATCATGATATTTTACTATATATTGAAAATTGGAAAGAAAAAAAGTAATATTGGAGGTGCCAAAAAAAAGAATAAAAAAGAAATTCCAAGACTCTTTTAATGATATGGATAAAAATATTAAAAAAACAAATTATGTGAGAGTGACACATGGTAATTATAAAAATTACTTAGTTTTGTTTTAATGTATTTATACAGATATTAATTTTTGATTAAAAAATTAATTAGAAAATATTTAATAAAAAACAAAGTATTGATGGCCCTTTTTTTAGCATATTGATGGCTTCTTATACGCATTGATGTGTTTTTGTTAAATAACAACAATTGTATTTAAAAAGTGATTAGATACAAAATTTGGCTGGAAGTTGGATGGGAATTATATTGAGGTCTCACTAAAACTATACGAGTCCCTCGTAGCTGCTTTGGGGCTAGAGTACGGTTCCGTTTGTCTTGCAAGTCAAGCAAAGTTACTTTCCATCAAGAGTACCGTCACTTTGGTCAGCGACTATCCTCCATCTCGCGAGGGTGTAGTATTGCATCTGGTTTTAGTGTGATTTTCATTCTCAAGGGGGAGTCTATGGTGGAGCATTGGAAAAAAATAAATTCTTCCAGAGGATGAAACTAGGGTTCTTGGTGGAGATGAAGCTGATGATAAGAAGGGGGACAAAAAGTGAATAGTTTGGCTAATTTTGGCGGGTAGACTAATCACAAAGAAGCTCTTTCCTTCTGAGGCTATGAAATGAATGATGAATTTGATCTGGAAGACAAAACAAAGGGGATCCATTTGTGAACTAGAACCAAACTTAATTGTGTTCTAATTTTACAGTGACGTGGACAAAGACCACATACTTGAGAGGCGCCTATGGATGTTTAATGATTTCTTGCTGCTCCTTCAAGAAATACCTAGGAACACCCAAATGTCAGAACTAAAGTTCAAAATGTCGCCTTTCTAGGTATGTGTTTATGATGTCCCAGTGACAGAAGAAAACATAAGCTGATGGAGGAGATTGGGAATGCAGTTGGAGGTTTCATTTTATAATTCAGACCCTCTAGGTCTTAAAAGAGCATTGGGTATTAGGGGCCAGGATTGACATAGCAAAACCACTTCAATATGGCACTAAGATTGCATAGGATGGGGTCCATGAAAGTAGGTTGATTTTAAATATGAAAGGCTACCTATTTTTTGCTATTTTTGTGGGAAGATAGGCGATTTTGTTCATGATTGCAGTCGTTGGGATAAAAATGTTGAAGATAAAGTGATCTATCAATATGGGGAGTAGCCCAAGGAGAGTCCGAAGAAAAGATTATCGAGGGCCATGATTGATAAATGAGATAAGGTTAAGCTTCATGTTAAAAAGCTTCAAGGGGTGAGAAAGAGGAGAGGAAGATGATGGAAAGTCATAGAATGCATGATGATCAGGCCCCCAAGCATTATGAGATGAGCCATGTATTTTAGGGGTTAGGTAAGTAATAAGCAGGGTGTGAAGCCAGAAGAAGAGGTTGCCCTAGCATTCAAAGCCATGGCTATCCATGTCCCTTCTAGAAACACAAGG
>NCQS01147656.1:7516-19416 GCA_002740445.1 Pachycereus pringlei | reverse complement strand
CACTAAATGTTTGCGCAACGAAAAAATAAAAATTATCGATAAATTTCTTTCATTGCTAGCTGCGCGCTTTTTTATAGTGTATGTGCTTAACTCCAATAACAAATCCAACGGAGAAAATTAATGAGCTTGTTACCAACATTCAACTCTATATTACTTTTGATTGGCAACTTTTAAATAATTGAATTGTGTACTTAGAAGTTTTGCATTTTCTAGTTTCTCCGCATCAGCCACGTTAACACATGCATTCAAAACTTGTAGTAGTAATATCCATCTTGAACAATCTTGTAACAATACCATGCATGTAAGTAAACAATGTTCCTGTCCTTTCCATGGCCATGAATATAGTTTTTAATCTGATTAGGGTTCTTTTTAAGTGCCTTCTCCACTAACTTTTCCAAATCTTCAAGACTCAACTAGAAATATGTATAAATTAAAAAACACCCTTACACTCGATTATGTATGAAATAGAGGATATAAAAATGAGATTTCTTTTTTTTAAATTCTTATCCAAAAAAAACAAGGAGGTAAGGACATTTATACAATTACAAGCGGCTATGGCTAGGGTAATTTGGAGAGCGTAACTTACTACATCAGCAGCTCTAGCTTCCTATTCAATTTGATTCCTATTTTCCTGCTGGGGGATACATTCTTGTAGATACAACAGTGACTAATTTGAATTGGTTGTTCTTTCCCATGGCAGTACACTGATTTACAAAATAAATAAAGAATGGAGATTATAGAGCAACAGACGGAGAAATGCAGCACATGATTGAGCTTTTGTGGAGGCATGATTACACTTAAATCAAGTTTCTAATCATTTTATATGAATTACTGCTAGTAAGTCAATTTTCTTACAGATTTGGGTTGATGAACATTGATGTTTGATGTGGAGCTAATTATGTCCTAAGAAATTGATTATGTAGAAGCTGCAGAAACTTCATAGAATCAGAGACCACAACTTACGGCATCAATAGAAGCTACAACATCCTGTTTGCCTCGCTTGACATGTCTTTGCTCAGATAACATACTTGAATATGCAGTAGGACTAGATTTATGGGGTTGGTCATTCCCATGACAGTCCCCTAATTAAAACAATGAATGCATTATGTAAGAAATTTAAAATATGATTTGGAAAACTGCACGTTAAATTAGGAAATTTATGCACTTTGATTTTCTTGTTGAATAAGCCTTGATGATACGTTCCTTTGCACTAAAGTGCTTCCTATTATAGGATTTTCACTTTCTATGAGGTTTGGACAACGCAGGACAGCACCATGATCTATAGAGGTTTGCTTTGTCTATTGGGAAATACTTGCATACCACCACCATCTAGAGATATCATGCTGAGTTATTGAGAAGCAAGACGTTCACCACCATTATCAACAGCATTTTTGTTTTACCTGTTGGGAAATTGGTGGAGCACCACGACCATCTGAGATGTTAAGCTAAGCATTTCGTTCACCACCGTGATAAAGAGGGCCTTTGTTTTGAGCATTTGAGGGCTTGGAAAATGACTAATACATAATAACAATATGTTTGAAAATACTATAAAGGCCGAATTTGATTAATGTACGCTTACTAGTATATTGCATGAATGAGTTTTTTGTCCATTTTGCACATGGTTCATTTTCTTATATGAAATTAATCTCATTCCCTAGAAGCATGCGGAGATGAAATGTAATCAATCACTGATAGACAGATGGGAAATCGGCGCAAACATTTAGCGTACTTCTACCTCGAATGTGGGGCATAGAGAAGGCATCCCCAGAGGTGGGTGAACCATGACTTCTTAAATAGAGGTGTGCCATTTCTTAAACCCTCTTCTGAACCTCGATAGATAGAGGAGTGCCATTTCTTAAACCCTCTTCTGAACCAATCTAAAATGGGGTAGGTTATAATAACTAGACTTAATAGTCAATATAATTAAAAATGTCAAACACAAAGAATAGGGAGAATTATCTCATCAAACTATAATACATGGCAGCATATCTGTAGTTGTTCAGTAGGGTACAACTCCCTGTGGCTCCCCCCTACACTACAAGGCTAGCCTCACTTTAATCCAATGGCTGAAACTCATAATGAAGATTCAGATTGCCTTAGAGGGAGAGTGAATAAGGTGATTGCAAAATCTTAAATTCAAAATCAAATGTTAATGCAGAAATCAAATAGCGATAATGCGCAAAGCTATTTTAATAAGGTTGGCCCTCAGTTAGGTTTAAGTCTCCGCCTAGAATTACCTAACTCTAGGATTCAATACTCTACTTTTCTTATTAAGATGAACTCTTTAACAATCTCTCAGAGCTACCTCACTCTAGAGATCCCAAACACTTAAACCAACCTCTTAATTTAAGTTGGGCAGAGTTGACCTCACAACTTCTAAGTTCACTCTTTAATAAAGAACAATTCCTCACAATCACAACTTTTGATCTCAATACAATATTTAGAACAATATCACAACTTCTGATTTGATTTTTCTTGTAATCTGTGCCACAGTAGATGGTGATATGAGGCGGCATAGAATCTTTTCCTTGTTGTTGTAAAATGTTGCTAATATTCATTTAGAGTCAAATGAAATACCAAGAGATTTTGATTCTTGATTAAGATGTCATCATCCTTCCAATTTTGATGTTCTTTTACAAATTAATATAATGATTCTTACATAATATCATCAGCAGAATTTTTCTTTATTTGATTTAAATTTGTAAGATCAAATCATATCATTTTGTCATGGCAAGTATAATGGATTAGAAGTATGCTTATTTTGTGAAGATAAAGTCATAGCAAGAGAATATCAAGTGATTTGATTCTTCAAAATTTGAAATTCAAATTTTGAATTAGCTAAATAATTTCTTTAGTCAACACCCCAATTTATCAATCAAATAAAATTATTTTGATATTAAATGATGCATACATATTTTCTCTCCATAATCATGCACATGACTTACTAGTATAAAAGAACTACTTTGTCCATGCATATTTTGAATTTGCTTACCACTCATATTCATAGCCTAATCATAGCTAATTATAAAAGCAAGTCACTTCACAATTTCTCACATAACACTAATTATATTGTTTGTAATCATCAAAATTAGTATGTGACTCTTAGAGTCAACGGTCTTCCCCTTTTTGATGATGATAAACAATAACACTAATAGGAAATGATATTTGTATGGGTACCTTGATTCTCGCATACACTTACCATAAGCTCCCCCTTTGTCATCATTAAAAATGGATGTGGAATATAAACTAACCAATTAATAGCACAGCTCCTCCTTAGTATGACATTTATGAAGAAGAAGAAGAAAAGGTTAACCTCACAAGCTTAAAGTCAATAACTTATGATCAAAATCTATAATCCATATACTAATATCCAAGACATAAAATTTCTATATTACTCATGCACATGGTCAAAAGGCACATAAAACTATCTGCCATTAAAAACCTATCATCTGTGGTCATTTCATAATTAATCTACAATAATTCAAGAGGTAAAGTATAATGCAATTCATGTGAAAATTCAATGTAAGTTAAGTCGTATGACCGATGCCTAAGATTATAAAAATTATGCAACCATGGAGATAACAATATATTAGAAATATTCCATATAGATCGATTTCTCTCTCCCCCTTGATAAAGATAATTAGATATATGATATTAAGTATAGCGGCAAGAGACATGTAACATTAAAAACCCATTATACCTCTCCCTTAATTCAGGCCAAAACTATTATAACATAATTTATATGTCAATGGCATAGTAGTCAATAAATTATCAAAAACTATGAGTAATATATTGGATGAGATGTGCATAAATTGTATGCGAAAGTGACACTATCGTAATTATATTTCAAATAATATATACAATTTCGTGAATGAGGTATGAGATCACAAAAGATCTGAAAATATTGATTATTAGGAATATATGGTGTTTCTTCGTTGCAATATCAAGATCATGTTTGATTAAGGTGATCCATTCTTCCCTTTAACATAATTAGTGGATCATACATTTAGGATAAGATATTGACAATGAAGAATGCTTATATCTCTCTTCTCCTCTTAGTAAAGCTTATCAATTAATGCATGCAAGCCAATGCATAGAAGGGCTCAGGAGTCATGATATTTTCGATATTATAATAATGACCTATGTATAAGAGTATTCATAATAAAGCAACAGTCATCCTTCCAAAATAATGCATGTGGGTAAAGTACATCAGTTGATGTATGCCAAAATTAATCTCATCACATATCAATGGCTGAATAAGTAGATGGCCATAATAAATCACATAGTTGTACATATGAATCGCACATACGTTTTCATGTAATTTTATAAATAGTTATTAAAGATTATTAGATTCAATAATAATATGTAATGAGTGTTTTCATTTCATGGTATCTTGAAAAAGTAAAACAAATTTTGCAAATAACCATGTTTATAGGGGACACAATATTTGGGCTCGAATCACATCACGAAGGAAATTTATCACAATTTGCCTCAATATGTTCCCTTGACATCCCTTTTTATTCCACATGAAAAAGCTTAGAGGGGAAATAGTGTATCTCTTCCAATAATTTCTACTTGTCAGAATCAATTAATGGCAGTAAAATAAATGTTGACCAAATGCCAAGTTAGGAACCGTCTAGCTATCAATATGAGGTAACTTTGAATATCATGTAATCTTTTCCAAACAAAGTGAACTTGACAATCTTTCTTGCTATAGTCAAATTCAAATATTGTCAAGGCCTTTAGTGATCAATCAAGAAATAGTATTGGAATGTGATGTCATATTAACAAAAGTGTTTTTCACGTGGAGAGTTCACAAGGACAAGGTTAAGAAGCACAAAAAAAAAAAAAATTACACATATAAGTCATGCATGCAATTGATCAAAATAAAAGAAGGCGATATATGCATGTGTATGCCAATAAATCAAAAGGTCTAACAAAAGAAGACACATAAATCAAAAGGAAATTCAATGCTTTAACTACATATCAAAGTCAAGTATATTTAGACTATATGTCTTTAGTGCAATATTTCTAAAAATTTGACAAAGAAATTTATATATGTGAGAACATTTATTTACCTCATTTTAACCTTGGGTAATCCAACACTTACTAATTTTTTATTCTGATTTTGAGGAGCCCCACATTTTATTCTCCCATTTGAGCTTTTTAGAAATTTAAATGGACGTGGGAACTTTTAAAATATTTCAAAATTAGAGGCAAATAATTTTACAAAAATTTGTCCACTCCTCATAGAATTCTATAAAATAGAATATCTAGGATGAAATTTTTCTTAGGTCTATAAGTTTTAGAAACAAGAGAGAATCTTGAGGTGGCTAAATTTTTCTTCTTACTTTTGTCCCACTTTTTAGATTTAATACCACTTCCAAGAAACTTTGAAAAAATATTGCCAGTTGTAGTATTTAAATCCACAAAGTCGAGGCAAGATTAAGAAGAATTATCAATGAAATTTTTTACCTTATTTTCCTTACTTATTGGAGTTGATAAGTCTTGAATATTCTTTTTGAATGCATACTCTTTTTGGTCTTGGTTTTCCACTAACTCAAAGCGGCTCACTTTTATCATCACTATTCTCATCATCACACTTTTCATCTGGGCTGTTTCTATCATCAACATAGTGAACTTCGAATTTAGTGATGTCAATTATCTCCTTGTTTGTAATTGTATCAAGACTGAAATCTTTGCATTAGATCCATAATGATAATAAAGATAATCCTAAATCTCTTTGGCACTCTTATAATGAAAAACTGATTCACAAATATCAATAGAAAGGCTGCAGTACAGCATATTCATGGCTTTAGAATTTTTGAACAGCATCTCATAATCATCGTTGGTAAACTGATCCTTTGATTTTTCAATGGCAATGTGACCTTTCTTGATAATCTCCCAAAGATCGAGATCGTTGTGCTTAACATAGATTTTCATAATTTCCTGCCACCAAAAATAATTAGTACCAGTAAAAAGAGGTGGACAATCAGAATCAAGATTATAACTAGCCATGAGAACGAAGCTATTAGACGATTAAGTCCAAAAATAGCATCTGCTCTGATACCAATTAAGATTCAGATCGCCCTAGGGGGTGAATAGGGTGATCACAAAAACTTAAATTCAAAATCAAATGTAAATGCAGAAATCAAATAGAGATAATGCGCAAAGATATTTTAACGAGGTTGGGCCTCATTTAAGCTTAAGTCCTTACCTAATGTTATCCAACTCTATAATTCAACACTCTACTTTTCTTCTTAAGATGAACTATTTAACAATCTCTCAGAGCTACCTCACTCTAGAGATCCCAAATACTTAAACGAACCTCTTGATTTAAGTTTGGGAGAGTTGACCTCACAACTCCTAAGTTCACTCCTTAATAAAGAACAATTCCTCACCATCACAACTTTTGATCTCAATACAATATTTAGAACAATATCACAATTTAAGACTTAATGCTTTTCAGCTTGCTCGGTTGCTTCCTCATCCTCCTTTGGCCTCTATTTATAGGCTTTAGTGGTCGTGCTCTCATTCTACAGAGGAAGGAAATTTCTACCCAAAATATCTTGAAATTGCATTTCAGACCTTTAAAATCTATTCAGTAGATTCTGATTTGATTTTCTTGTAATCTTTGCCAAGGTAGATGTTGATATGAGGCTGCATAGAATCTTTTCCTTGCTTTTGTAAAGTGTTGCTTATATTCATTTAGAATCATATGAAATATCAAGAGATTTTTATTCTTGAATAAGATGTCATCATCCTTCCAATTTTGATGTTCTTTCGTGAATGAATATAATGATTCTTACATAATATCATCAGCAGAATTTTTCTTTATTTGGTTTAAATTTGTAAGATCAAATCATATCATTTTGTTATAGCAAGTATAATAGATTAGAAGCATGCTTATTTTGTGTAGATAAAATCATAGCAAGGGAATATCAAGTAATTTGATTCTTCAAAATTTGGAATTCAAAATTTGAATTAGCTAAATAATTTCTTTAGTTAACACGCCAATTTATCAATCAAATAAAATTGTTTTGATATTAAATGATTTCACTCCATAATCATGCGCATGACTTACTAGTATAAAAGAACTACTTTGTCCATGTATATTTTGAATTTGCTTACCACTCATTTTAATAGCGTAATCCATTGCTAATTATAAAAGCAAATCACTTCACAATTTCACACATAACACTAATTATATTACTTGTTATCATCAAAATCAGTATGTGACTCTCAGAGTCAACACATAATATAAAAGATAACATACATGACAGCCAATCTGAATTAATTGTAGACAAATATTCAACATATTCACTTACAGAGTCCTGTTCCTAGACAAAAAAATGTTCAAAGCTTCTACACTCATAATTGCAACTATTATGTTTAATGTTTGGATGTAAGCTTTAATGTATTGTGTGAACAAGTATGTTCTTGTGCATTGGGTGTGGAGTGTATAACTGATTACCTCTCTCTTGTACTACAGTTAATATTTTCGAAGCAATCCAACATTTTACTTTGCCCCCCCCCAAAAAAAAAGCAAGCAATAAGACGAGAGGTAACTTTTTAGGCACTTTAAAATTAGATTTCCCTTAATGCATGAACAGTTAATAATTGAATTATTTTACGTACTGATTCACATGGAGTATTAGTTGTATGTGCAATGGCTTTAGAAGTTAAGATATCCATCACATTTTGCATAGTATGCATCATTCGAAGAACTTCCCCCAACAGTGGAGATTCCTCTGACGTTATAGCACATACATCTATTGCATAAACTCAACGGCCATATCTCGTACTCTTCCTTTGCTTTTATCCCCCAATAGTTTGCTATAGGTGACATTCTCCATGTGTACATTTGATTATGAAAAGTCAACTTTAGAACACCTAGTCTATTTTTTATTGATCCCCAATGTCAATCTTAAGTCAACAAAATAAATTAAGAACTGACAAAACATTATTATCATACGTGTATGTATAACACAATGTACACTTCAGTTGAGAATTTATGCATTCAAATTGTGGCCAATCTGGGATAAAATGTCCACGTCTGATAGGTTTTTGAATTGGCTAAACCGTGTCTTCACCGCATTATGAAACGCAATTTTCGTATTAGAGCTATTTTTCTATATCGTGACCGAAACGCAATTACGACCAAAATCATATTTTGAATCCTTGGTTGAGATACTGAATTATCATAAACTATTTGGTAGCAGGATCATGATACATCTTATCATTTCTTTGATATATCTGAATGAACCACTCAATTAGACCAAGTTCTATAAGTACACGTGTAGAAGATTAAGCACAAAGGCTTATAGTATGCAATGTTAAATCTAATAACAGTAGTATAAATGTAGCACCTTTTAACACATACACATTTATCACGTACAATGGCATAACTTTGTGACCAGTTGTGTGCGCATGCCGCAACTTCCCCCTAGATCTCTTCTCAATCTCAGAGTATTGGTGAGCATGATTGTTTATAAGAAACCCAAAAATATTATTAGGTATAAGCTAAACCAAAGATATTGAAAAAAGAAAAACCTTCTAAGTAAAGCTACTAAGTTCACAATAATAAATTTTACCTGAAACTTTTCTGAAAAACAAAGGTCGATAAATCCATTCCACAGGGTATCATCGACTCCTCTAGGATGGGTAAGCCCTTCGCTATTACCTAAATCCATCAACAATAGTGCCTACAATTACTGCTCTTTAGTTGTACCTTTCTAGATGTATTTGACCCTCAAAGAATTTTTGTAGCTCCTCAACTTCTCCCCTATACGGCATAAAACCTTGGACTCAACTATTGCCTTAGATGCTAGCAGAAACTTCTTTTGTATGTCATCAACAGGAGAAAATAATTACCAAAAGAGGAAAAATTCTAAATTCATGTACAGTATCTTGGTCTATAAAAGTGACTCACTTTTATGTAGATTATCATTCGATCCTTCAAGATTATAGGAACTAAGCGCCACTCTTTGCAGTTTAGGGAATACAGTTTAGGTCGCCTAGCCACATCAGCAAAAGACAGGTTGAATATACTCCCAATATTTTTACTGGTTCTAGCAACTAGTTCAATGGCATCATGGTATTCTCAGAAGGATTCGAGCCATGCATAGTTTTGATAGTAATTACACCTTTAAGTTGACTAACCTTCCCTTCCCCATTTGTAGTTAGAACCAAAATCAATGAAGCATCAAATAACATCTAAATAAGAGAAATGTACAATCAAAGCACAAGGATACAATCAATAGGCAATTAGATAATATATTGCTGAATTTTTATGCTTGTGTTTTGTGAGCTGCAATTTATTCAACTACGATGTCAAGGAGGGACATTAACAGATTGGGAAACTATGATAGTGTCATTATCATCAATGACCATGTTCAAAGTAATGAAATCCATTTTTTTAAAAAAATTACCTATGAGCAATATTTCTTCATCATCATTAAACTTTTCTGAAATAGTAACAAGAGCTGGATCAAAATCTGGCTAAGCCACATTAAGCACCAAAACAAATTAACAAAGGATTAAATTATTTCTAAATCTTAAAAACAAATGAGCCAAATTGTTTTCTTATAAATATCCATTACAGTAGCCCAATTTATAGATCTCTAAATTCATCCTCAACCAAAATATTAGTAGGCGTGCATTGGGGGTAAAATTCATCATTATCCATCGATCCTAAATCATATGTACCGCTTAGTTTAACTCTGATAGCATGCTTCCTTCCTTTATCATTCGTATCCTTAACATAAAACACTTGTTATGCATGAGATGAGAAGATATATAGATCATCTTTTAAAGCTCCTCCTTTATGTATCACGTGTGAGAAATTTAAAAAAGTGAATACTCTTTTATCCTTCTTCAAACCATGTGAGTTAATCACATTCATCCAATCACATCAAAATAATAACCCCTTACACTGTGAATATTAATCCAACTTAGTCATATTGTTGATTTTTCCACAATAAGCTCTGCCCTCTGCTTCCACCACAACTCCTAAATTCTGAGTTGTCTTCAACTTATCTCTCTTTTAAGTGTGAAAGGTAAATGCATTCATCCTTCTAGCAATTGAGTAAGGATGATGGGCAATAAGCCTAAACAGTCTTAACACCCACTCATCATGATATGTAGTTGATACCTAAGTTATGGTGAAACGTAATTAGAACAAATTTAGTAAGTCCAATACGATAGTGCATATTGTAGATATCATGGTACAGATACCCTTTCTTGTAACCAACTAGGAAATTCCTCTGGCAACCACTTTTGCTTACATCTATCACTTGGCTCACGATGACATGATGCCACACATTCATTCAAAAACAACCTGAAATTAATCAAATTGCTTTAATAATCAATGAAATTGAATTATGTCTCTACACATAAATTAATGAATTGTACTAACCTATGATATTATCTATGTTATCAAGGTGGAGGAGTACACATTGGTGAGCTTGTTTAAGGCTTCGTTCATTAATTTTACCATCTCCACCACTCTTTTAGATTGGCCACCAGTGTTAAACAAATACACATTCTAATTGGGGTGGCTATCATCATTTCTCTAAGGTCAATTGAACTATGTCCACCCCTTCAAAGTACCTCGAACTAAAGGTTATACAGTCCTGTGCAACATAACCTTCCGCCATTGAGCCCTCAGCATGTGCTATTGTGCACAAGTGCTTTCAAGCATACCAAAAACCTATAAGACCCACATATGCATGCACACTTGTTGCATGCATGCATACACATTGCTATAAGGTACATAAGTATGTTATGTTAAAAGCACATTTACATACACACAAGTTGATATTTAAGTATGAATTGAATGTTTGCACTTTAACCTTCTATTGGATACATCCATCTATACACTACTCGCCCTCTAAGCTTTGCTTCCTCAGTTAAGTGCACAATTAGATGCACCATAATGATAAAAAACCTAGGTCCATATGCTTTCTCATCTTAACACAATGTCAGTACGACACTAGCTCAAATTTTGTCTTGTTTCTCAAGTGCCAACTTCTTTGCACATAATTCCTTAAAGAGTGTTGACAATGTCATTACAGGACCTATAAGATCACTATCTTTTACTACTCTTAGTGCAATTAGAAGCAGATCTTATATTAGAATGTGGCAATAATGACTTTTCAATTTAAATAGCTTATGCTCCTTTAAATGAACATATTGAGAAATGTTGCTTGCATATCTATCTAGGATTGTTATGTGCTTTAAAACTCAACACTTGTGTCTTCTCTTCAGATGACAAAGTGTAAGAAGCATCAGAGAGTTCATATTTGCCATTTAGAACTACAATGGGATGAAGTTTTGGCCTTATTTTCATGACTTGGAGATCTTTTCGAGACTTCAGGTTATCCTTAGACTTTCCCTCAAGGTTAATAGGGCTGCAAGGGTGCGGTGGCATTGTAGCAAATCAACGTCGCCTCCCACAAGGACAAGGTTGATCTATCGAGCTTTACCCCTTAAGATAGGTTAAGTGAACCAAAATTTGAGATTAAAATTAACCTAATTTATTATTTAACCTAATGGATAAATAATCAAGGAATTATACAAAACAAGCAATCTTTCAATTCGTGTATCAATCAAGCACTTTTTCCTTAATAGGTTGTCTTAAAACCGACAATCAAAGTATCATTACCCTCTTTCAAGGTGAAGTGAAATATCTAAATCTAACCAATTATCATTTCTCAAGGGCTCTTGTTTAGGTTCAGTAAGTATGCAATTATCAAATTTGTGGTTTCTCAATTGATGTGATTTTCTCAAGTCTCCACACAATCAAGTTAAAACCTAAGATTCTAGTATTGAATTTCACCTTTTAGTTCTTCACTCAATACCCAAAATATGAAAGAAAGTGATCAGGTTGCTCATAAGAC
>NCQS01147640.1:0-15930 GCA_002740445.1 Pachycereus pringlei | reverse complement strand
CTTATTTAGATCAATCTGGTAGTTACCTTTCTAGTTGCTACTAGTCTTTGCATGTTCTTCTCTAGCCAATTCTTCTTATACGAGGACACCCATATTCCTCAGTGAAGTGAAATTTTCAAAAGGCGTGAACCACAGGTGTTGCCTATATGCTGGTTGGAGGTCCTTAATAAACAATCTCACTTGATCAGCTTCTGAAGGTCTATTTAACATGTGAGCGGCCTTCACCCTTCGTCGACCAAGCCAATAAGAAAATCATTCCCTTTCTTCTTGCTTGATTAGTTCTAGGCCCTTGAGTGTAATTGGGAGGTTAGCATTGTATAAATACTTATACAAGAAATCCCTGTAAAGATCATCCCAATTCATGACCTTTTGTGCATCCACAAGATTATACCACCTCATCATATCCTTGTCAAGGGTTCAAGGAAACATGAGATGTCATATGTCCTTGTCAATCCCCTTTAGAGTTATAGTACTAACAAAGTTCCTCACATAATGGTGAGGGTTTTCAGTTTTATGGAACTTGATGTTGGACATGGTGAATTTTAGAGGTAACCTCCCTTTGGGATGGAAGTGAATCTTGCACAGTCGATAAAGTAACTTTTAAACATAGAAGATTCCTTAAGCAGTTACTCTATATGATCTAATCATTAATTCGTTTAAGGAATGCTTTTTTCCACTTCTTCTTCCTTATGGCCCAGCTCTCCCATTCTATCACCTTTCCCCTCTTTATCATGGGGCTACTCACTATTGTCCCATTGGGATTCCTTGGTAAGGTTTTGGAGTGTGGTGGCCATCATCTCCATTTTTTATTTTCAATCTCCTCTATCCTAGTTTGCATTCTTTCCACCATCTTCATAGGTTAAGCGATCTCATTGTTTCCAGCTATTGGAGTTGGTGAAGGATAGACCTTGATTTGGATTTTGACTTTGACTTTGACTTTGACTTTGACCTGACTGGTGGAGTTTCCTTGGAGTCTTCTCGAGATAGAAGTCTCCCTGTTTGTGGACTTCACTCGTATACCATCATAGTCCTCCATATCTTGATTGATTAACAAAGAGAGCTCAATACCAACTCGTTCAATACTTTTCAAAAGAAGTTTAAGACCTTTGAATGAACTATTCTAACTCATGAACTAAACTCTAATGCTTAAGGGCCTAAGAAACTGATTTTATGCCCTGAATTCAAACCAGATTTCGATTAACATAAAGCAAATTGGACTAGGCTCTTGCCTAAATCCCGGTCGATTCCCTGCTGGGTCCTAGGGTCACTACTCTACTTTTCCTAGATAATAACTCATGCAAAGACTCCTTAGATCCCAGTTGGGTTCCTATATACCTAAGTTCTACCTATTTTCGTAAATGTAATGTAATATGTGAACTACTTTTTTGAGATACAACCCACCTGGGGTCCCCTTTTTTTACTTTTTTTTTCCTAACTCAAGACCACTATTGTGACTCTTATGAACTAAAACAAGGCCAAAACCTATTTGAGTTGAGTTAAGAGTCGTTAAAGCTTAATTGGCCCAAAGGTCGTTTTTAGTCTTTAGCACATGGTTACTAGACTTAACCCTTTCTAACTTAGGCCATCCTAAGACCAAAAGCATGCATAGTCGTTAGGGCTAGTGGGAATTAGGGTTACGCAAAAGCACATCTATGCACACAAATTAGTTCCATCCTAAGCCAGATTTCTATGTTACAAAGGGTTTAGATAAGGTTCTAAATAGTCCTCTAGTGACCCAAATATTTCGTACATCATCATAGGGTTTACGGCAAGACTGAAACATTTTGGTTGCTTCCTTATATCGTATGGGCCAAGAAAGTGTATCACAAGTGGGTGAAACAACTACACGCTCAGTTGAAGGTCTAATGGACCCACCAAGTTAACTAGTTGATCTCCAAAGGGGTAATAGTAAGGTTTAACCTAAAGGCGTCGTTAATCCGATACGGCAACACCTTTTAATATAAGAATGCCTAATGTAAGTGCAATTAGAAAACAATTTGTCGTGTTAAATTTCAAATCTCAGCCTCTTTTTTCTTTAAAAAAAAAAAAAAAAAAACAAAGAAGACCCATAGCGCAGTCGCCACTGTAAGGATCACATCCTGGGGTTCACCCCCCGATGCGATTCCCTCACGAATAGTTAGGCCCACTTGCTAGGTATTTGGATTCAAAATTGATGTTTTCATTTCTTTTTTTCCCCAAAAGAGATCACTATGATAGAATAAGATGACTGGGCCAAAAAACTAGACTAGAATTCTGCTCTAGGGACCTCATCGAATTCCTGGGCTAAACCAGGTCCAATCCCCTGGTCTGGTTCCTAGCAATGTTAGTTACCTGATTGACGGAACTGGGCAATAGCCTGATCTAAGAACACGACCAAGTTCTTAGGCTAGAGCTAGGCCCAAATCCTAGTCTAGCCAGTGACATTGTCTCTGATCCAAAATTCATTATGTTTAAAATGAATAAAATAAAAAATAAGATAAGAATATAGTAAAATTAATTAATAAAATCACGAATGAGTTTTAAGGGAAACTTACAAACCAAGTGTACTTTTTGAAACTAGTGATACCGAAGAGACAATAGGCCTATGTGAGCCAAAAGTCAAAGGGGCTCTGAAAAAGACATTAAGCTTGCGTCAAAAAGGTTTTTGAAATGTCCCCCCGATTAATCCCTGGTGTGGGGACCATTTGACTTCATTGGCGCCACCAAGGATCCAGATTTGGGGCAAATGAATGATGTCATGATGTAGTGCTTCACAACATCGCATGTTATCATCGACGGCCTCCACTAACCAATATAGGAAACTAAAATCTAATCATACTTAGTGTAGCAAACATGTAGCATATTCGAACCAACTAATTCAAATAACATAAATTAAAATACAATGCTGGCCTGAAGTAATTAAAAGAAACAACTCAAAATATTATAACAGGCAGGGATGAAACTAATTAAAGGTCACATCTTTATCAAACTCGAAATTAAACAAACTAAAGACAAAGAAATTAGAGAAAAATAGTAAGAAAAGATTCAATTTTTTCCTTCAAGATAACCCACTTGATTCACCTAGGAACCCAGCAAAACAAAACAACCTTGCACATTAACCAATATCTTCTCTTGATGATTCTCGAATATTGAAGTACTCTCATTCAAATTCTCTCTAAAATTCCTTATCCTCTCGTTAGCGTTTCTCTCTAATTTTTCTAATCTTTCCCTCCAAGTTTGTTCAACCTTAGGGGGCAGCCTCTTTTTTATCGTGATCATAATACAAAATTAACTAATGAAAAGGATTCTATATTCAGATCAAGCTCTACAAAAAGAGTTTGATTTAAATAAGGGGAAGCAAGACCCGAGGACTTCGCCGGTAGAGAACCTGCTCAGGTTCCCAGCAAGGAACCCGACTGGGTTCTAAGCCGGGTTAAGCCCATTACGCCCTATGTTCCTTTCTTCCTTTTTCTTCTTTTCCCCCTTTTTTGGACTCCAGACTTGTGATTTATTTTGCTGGCCCTCCAAATTCATAGGTTGGGGCATGATTTTCGTCATCAGGCATTTTATAAAATTAAAGACACTATTTTAAAGCATATGTGACACCATCACCACATGACTCCTCTAAAGGGGTCTGCTCATAATATTGCTTGATCAAAACAGTCTTATTGGAAAAAACAAGTGAAGCATCCTCAACAAAGCTAGCATCAACCTCATAAGGTTCACCCATCTCTAACCCTATCGATTTAGCTACAGGTAAGGGCAGAATAAGAACAGCTAGGATAACCTTCATGTGTTCTCTAGGTATAAGGTAATGGTGAAGTAGTTAAGCTATTGGAGTAAAAGAATGGTCAATCTCTTCCTTTGGGTCAATCAAGGGTGTGTGAATAACAAAGTCAATCCCTAGGTGAAAGGAAGACTCACCATCATCACCCAAACTCACCTCTAGCCTAAGAAAAGGTGGACTACAGTCAACCTTATGTAATAGGTAACACTCGCTTATCTCATTAACAAATTTCTCTAGTTGCTTATTCGGTGCCTTTATCATTCCATTAAGTCTAGCATAACATTAAGTGAAGATATCATATTAGCAACATGAATTCACATCATAATCAAAGAATTGGCAGTAAGAGCACACAACATAAGCAAATGAGGATATGTGATGATCTGGCCCCTAAATTGATCAACACATAGAGATTAAGCATATAATTCATATGGATGGAGGGAGCGGCACTTGGAAATCTCACCAACATGCTCATAGTTCCCATTGATACTCATGGGCTCAAGGACGACTCAAGTCTCATAAGTTATCCTTTCAAACAGAAAATTGTATATTTTCCATTTTCATATAAGAAATGTATATAATGAGCATAATAATTATTCAACCTAAACAAGTATTACCACAATGGTTCCTGTAAAAATTAGTGAAAATAGAAAATATTCATTTTATTTCTTATTTTTTTTAAATTATTGAGTTTTTAAATTCTTTTTTGGGCTTTTCAAGGACCTAATCTCAAACACTCAAGTAAAATCCAATATTGAAAAGGCTAACTCCCTAGAACTTGCTCTAAAAGCTAGATAGGAAGAAGTTTTACAATTAATATGCGAAGTAGATGGCATAGCTGTAGCTAGACAGCAAACATGAGTTGTCCGCACATTGGGAGTTGCGCTTTAAGTACTAGAACTATCTTGAGTATTTCAAGTTATGCAATCGGTAGGTGATGAGTAAGACAGCTGAACAAATGAGGATATAGATACAAAAAGCCTTGGGTTATGATTTGACCACTACCAACTAGTCAAGATAAATCCTCACCTACCTAACCTATGGTAGCAATAAGAGATGGTCTATTACACCATCAAAGCTCACTGAAGTCCTTTTTCAGGGTCATGAGTTAGTCCAATTGGTATAGCTACCTATTTTCAGGGGGTTAACCCAGTTAAGCGACAAGAATACCAACCCCAGACACATCTAAAATTCTAAACATTTTCATATTGAAATTCTGGCTATTCTTTAACCTCACCTTTCAACATAAGGTAACTATTGAAAAAGAAGTATTAAAGCTCTTTCAAGCATTTTATACACCACTTGGCAGACATGAGAGAAAGCTCTAAATTACAAGTTTAAATTAGGTGTGGTGTGTCCTAAACTCCTAATACAACACTAATTAAGGGAAGTTAATATTCAGGTACCTTAAGGTATGCAGCATCAATAATTCTAGGCCTGTGTTTTGGGAGCGAATATTTTAGTACCTTGAAGTTTAGTAACCAAATTTTTAGTCAACCTCCACGTCATTGGTACGCCCCTAAACTTTTGAAATTTATATTTTTAACCCCAATTCTTAAAAATTTACTTCCATAACTTTTAATTTTGTGCATGTGAAATTCTTCTCATAAGTACTACTCGAATCCCTCTTTTAATTGGCATCAAAGCTGAGTCAGCAAAAAATAATTAATATAGTTAATTAATAATTAATTAAGATAATTAATTCTAATTAATGCTTGAGTCATCATCTTCTTGTCATGCTCCTAATTGTTCACATATTGTGCACATTCTAGAGGGAACCACTTCTGTAGTACCGCAATTAAACTATATCACTTCTATAGTTTTAGAATTGAAAGTAGAATTAGTAAAAAGTTAAAACTGAAATTAACGAGATAAACAACTAAGTGTCTGTAATTGATCTTTCTTTAATTAATAAAGTTAGATGTGGTGAAAAATATGATTTAGGTATTAGTACTCCATTTCAGTATAAATATCATTTCCAAAACTTTAGAAATAAAAATCCATTTTCTTTGCAAGATACAAAAATCAATAAAGAAGTAAAAGAAAAAATCAACTAAAAAATCATTGAAAAAAGGAACAGAGAGAAGAAGAAGAAGATGGAATATAAGCATTATAATCTCGAGAAATTACAAAATATGTTTGATAAAGAACAAAATCTAGAAGAATTAGACAACAGCATGGGAGCAATAATGGGAAAATAAGAAGTATTATCTGATGATAGTGAATAGACAAATAATATCCAGTTAGAAGAATAAATATATTAACAAATGAACTTAATTGAACTAGAGGATCTTAATATTGTTCCTTTAGAAGTAATAGGAGGAAACTGGACAAAAAATACGGTAAAATGATAGTCGGTGTTGAAATCAATGAGATTGGAGAAGAATTCCATATAGACGAAATCAAATTCAATCTAGCTAGCAATGTTATTCCGAAACTTAAAGAATTTGGTGAATTGTCTAGAAAGAATACCGATTTTTTGAAACCTAGATATGTTCCAGCAGGACGTACAGCTAACTTTTTCTTTGCGTTCATTCCAATGAAAACCACATCCTTTGAAGAGATTAGCCTTACCCCAATGAGCCAAACAAGTTGCATCCTAAACATCGATGGAACTCCTAATAGAGAAGAAATATTTGAGCATTGGGAAATGGGCATGAATAGTATCTTGAACTTAAATACTATATAAACTATTGGAAGTTTCCTAAATTATATCAACCACAATTTTTCTGGCACTATAGATGACTGGTATGACTTATTAGATGAGAAAGATAAAAATGTGTTAAGAATGACTAAAACACCAACTGTTATGTTCAAAAATTACATAAGAAAATTGAAATTGAATTTATCAGGTGTGAAACTTGATTTTGAAGAAAATGGAGTGGTAAAGAAAGATTAATAACATAAAGTATTAAGATATGAGATATCTAAAAAATTATATTACTGAATTTAGTTAATATTATTATAAAATCGAGCATAATGAAATAAATCTTAGTGTACAAATTACCTTATCCGAGAAATTTCATAATCAATAAAAAATACATTACATGGTAGAAAAGGTTATTATCAATAAGGAAGTGATCCTAACTTTTAAATTACTTTCAAGCAGTTCTCCCTGTTAGAATTATACTGACGCTAGATATAATTTGGGTTGGTTTAATGTATCTGATGAATTAATAGCTAAAAGCCATGGAGCAGAGGGTGTGAGCTCTCTTATGCTTACAGGAGTTTATACTTACTTGCATAAGCTTGCCTACACACCTGTGTCATAATTTAAGATATCAATTAAACAATGCTTTCAAATCTAGTACAATTGGGTTTGAACTAGACTGTTGTTGTAGGTTTTATAAATATCCATAATTTTTTGAATCTTGAAAATGTGGATCTCTTTCAAAGGCTCATTAATGTGTTTACGAATAATTTACAACATTTTAGATGGACTAAGGTAATCTATCGTAGGGCAGGTAAAGGGTGCTTGGACTAAGTGAGTTAGACCAAGGTCTTGAGCATGTTGGGACTTATCAACCTAAGTGAGCTGGGTTATGTTGCCATGATGGGATTCACTTTAGTCTCCCTCTTAACGTTAATATTCTTGGGAATCTAAAGGTCATTTGTGTAAGTAGTTTGCCCAAATATTGAGTTTGCAGGCACTAGTTTGAGTCCAAAGTCCACAAAACAACCCTAGTTTAAGAAAAATGCTTTGCATGGCTGCCTTATGACTAAACTATTGAGAACTTCATTTCTTTGAATATTAAGGAGACTAAAACTAGTTGATTGTCTCTTTTGGCAAGTTTTCTCTAAGTTTTGCTTTCAATTTGAACCTCCAATACAACCAGTATGTATTCTTATATGTATTATGTTCTATATCTGAGAACATGAAAGGTATTATGGTTTTAAGAGTCAAAATTAGTGAAAATATTATGGTTTTAAGAGTCAGAAATTATTCACTGAGTGTGTGGTTTACTTATGCCCTCTCTATTCCCCTATTTTCAAGTTTAACCCTTCAAGAAGAGCATACACTAGTGAAATAATGTGATTTCTTTTTGTCAACCTTCTGAATATGTCATCGGTGAGATTACAAATGTATATTCAACACTAAGCTAGATAGTGTATTTTTTGATGACTTATAGCTTGAGAAGGTCAGAGAAAGCGAATGTATTCATGTAAAGCATGTTTCCTAGTAGCTCCAGATGGTCATATAAGCAAACCATCCACGAAATATAGAAAATTAAGTACTATTTACGCCTTTTTATTGGTTGAAGTCAGAGTTCTAGGGATGTAAATCCCTTGTGCTCTGGGTGTGTTTCCCGTTAAGTTGTGTAATGATTTACTTAGTTTTATTGAAGTTGATAGGTTGTGTGCTCTGAATGTGCAGTCGGTTGAGTTTGTTTAGAATTGCCTCTTGTGCTTTTATTATTATAGGTGCAGGTTATGTTACGTTTAGGTAGACCTGGCAAATCGGTCATTCAGTTCGTGTACAGGTCAGGTTATATTTTGGGTAAGGTGACATTTTGGGTTGGTTCGGCTTGGGTCTGGTGAACTTTGATTCGGGTCGATTTCGGGTCAACTGATTTTTTATCCAATATGCTTGCCATGTAAAAATACGCAACTTTGTAGAAAGTTTTGGATCTAGCATGCTTTCGTTCGGGTTAATTTAGGTTCGAGTCCACTTTCGGAGAGCGTATTTCGAATGTCGGGTCAGGTATGGGTCCGGATCGTTCGGTTCGGATCTCAGGTTAGTTTTGTTAGGTCTAGGTTTAAGGCTCCAAAAAAAACACGGCCAACTTTTTGGTTGAGTTTTATTGGTTTCACTTTAAGATTAAAGAATCTACTAAACTATTAGCCCTAAGTTTTGGGCGTTACAAAATTGTCCCCAAAAACCATCAAAAAACACATAAAAGTTATAAAAAGGAAAGAGCTTACATTTATGAAAAATCAATAGATTGTAGCCATTGCATGAGCTATTAACTAATTTTGAGTTTAAAAAAATAATATTTTCACATTTATAAGTTAGGCACCTAAAAGTTTATTCTCAAGAAAGTAAGATAAAAAAGATTAATTCACTTTGAATCAGGGACTTAGGATTAACAATTCAAGCAGATAAGATTATTTTAGACTAAAGAAAAATCCGCAAACACATGAGTTTAGATGATTATGTTGAAGAAAATGTACAATCATGGCCCCAAAAAATGAAAGAAAGTTTTAAAAAGCTATATTCACAAATGTGTCTTTGTGAATTGTGAAGAAATGGAATTATTATAAGAAACATACATCTCATCTCAATACTCTCCATCTTCCTCAATGTTAAAGGAACCGACCCATTAATCGATCCGATTAGAAATGTGGGTCAATTGGTTAAACCAGTTGGATCGCTTTGAACTAGTTGACCCGGTTGATTATCAAATCGCTTTGGAACGACATGACCCAGTTAGCCCCATTGGAAATATTGTTGAAACTGACATGATGAATCACCCTAATTCTTATTAATTCAAAACCTCACCCATCACCAAATATTTTGTTTTTGTCTTTTTCATATTTCGATTTCCATATATCTTTATATGCATTATATTTTTCAAATAAAGATCATTTTATGCATAAAATATAAAGGTGAAAGAGGGTAAAAATAAAATTTAACATAAGTAAAAACAAGACAAAACTGAATAAAAAGGAAAAGAGTCATACTACAATATCGAAAACTAAATAAAAAGGAAAAGAGTCATACTGCAAGGTCCAACAAATATGAGCAAATTAACAAACAAGCCTAGTACTCACTTGAAAGACTCCCAAGAGGGGGCAAAAAAAAGAATCCCAATAAAAACATATGATATATAATAGAGTGATGAAAACCCTAAACATTTCTAGTATCTAGCCGTTGCCCAACAATAGCATGACTTATCTTTCTATGTTCAAATTTACTTTTGCTAATTCAATGGCTTTACACTTTTACTTGTACTCCATCTTCTCCCTCTTTCTTTTACGTCCAGACCGATGCTTCCCTTTTCTTTCTCTGCTCAGATGAGTGCTTGGGAGCTATGCCAATCGACAGAGCATGAATCATTAAACCCTTCGTCGATGCCGGAGCAGATAGCCTGACAACAACTATAATTGTCTTTTTTCCTCTTTATTTTTGCTTATCTTAAAAAAATCAGAGCCATACAATGACTACAAGTTATCTTTTTTCCTCTTTATATTTACCTGTATTAACAAAAATCTGGTTGAGCCGAGTTTGGTCGGGTCTTTGTCAGACTGAGTTGGCCAGTTTTGACCGAGTTTTACTGGTTGGATAGCTTGAACGGTTATCCACAATTTCCAAACCCATGAGTAAGATGGGTCCCAGTCAAAACATCCAATCCAGTCCAATTCTCGTAACACTGCTCTTTCTCCTGCTAGTCTAGATCCGTACTTTGCACAGTGCATGTTAAAATAGACATTTCGTAGACATATACTATGCAACTAATAAACCGATAGCCATTATAGACATAATTAATATTATAATTTAGAAAAGATGATGGAATATCATTAAAAAATATAAGTAGATAGCAACTTTGTCCATAACTATTGGGATTAACAATTAAAAACCATATGACTGTGAAAAAGGTCTATAATAATATGATAGAGATAATAGATAGTGATTACGATTAAAATCATGGTAAATAACGTGATGAAAAGTCAATTTATGATGCCAATGACAAATAATCAACCACCTCTTTTATACCTATAGAGAAAATAAAGTTTTAGTAATAATTTGAATAACAATGATGGGGTTGAAGTTTATATTTACATGTTGTCTACCTGGTGTACCTAACATTGGTGATTCATAAGTAACAAACCTCTTCCTCCTAATTAATTGGCGCAATAAAAGCAATAAGAACTCTATTTCATGGTGGCATGGAGGCTCCATGATAAATACTCATGGTTTACCTATGTAATCATCTATAATCGCATAAAGCGATAGATAACCATGTGGTTGTGGAAAATATTAACATAGGATAGTTAATAATAAAACAATAAACTGTGTAACAATGTGATACGCATGGAAAATTGTAATACCTACGCTACATACACATCTAACTAGGTAGTTGTCGTATGCAAAAGAATTCAAGCATTCTCGTAAAGAATAGTAAACTCTCTACAATCTATATTATCTTGTAAGAGAATTATGAAGATGTACCTATAATTTTGAATAAAATAGGATGATTAGAATATTGCAGACCTCATTTGGAAAAATATAACAAAGTACATAACATTAGACAATCAAGTATGCAAACATCTTTTGTGTCGAATTTGGAGGTTGGCATGTATAATGAGGTACATTCAGAGCGAATACGGAATGTGGATAATTTTTTTGCAACTAGTGCAAGCATCATAAAGCAACGGGTGGATTTCAATGGTGTATACAAAAAGTCAGAAATATCTGATTTGGATATTATAAATTTTAAAGATTATATTTTGTTGAAGGAATATATGTAAGCATGAAGTTACATTTGTAAAATAAATTTCTAGCTTACATTTCGCATAGCTGCATATTCATCCAATCAAATCCTTTGAGCAGCGAGCAACTTTTCTAGATTGTACTTACGTACTGTTCTCTTACGCATGAAGTCAACATGGTCCATCACACCCTTAGTGCCAGAGTGCCTAATACATATAAGGAAAGTAATATGTGTGAGATCAAGTGCATAAAACTTGCATGAAAAATGGAAATTGAAACTAATGTTATAGGTTGTATATATCATCCTTCAAAGTCTTCCGTTGCTTGACTATCTGGGTTAATTAGCAATCTTCTAACTGGTAAAGTAGAAACCGATATTCCTAAAACTATATTGTATGGGAGAAAACATATTACTAAAGTATACCATCATAATGATGTTAAACAATTTGATGGATGAAAGTATATCAATTGGATGTAAGGGTACCTTGATAATCTCTAATGTGCACTCTGGAAGCAAGAAGTATATTTTTGGTAATCAAATGTTGCTAAAGATGGGTGCCCCCAACTTCTGAAAAATCTTCCCATAAAGTTGGCCTCAACGGGTGCATTCTACAAATAAGAATTATATGCACTAATACTAGAGAAACTAAAATGCGTTAATAAATAAGGAAAAATATTAACTAATGAAAATACGTACTGCATATCACTAAGTACTAATTCCCGTCTTGCGGTGCCCCTATTCCTTGTCATTTTTAAAGGGGAAATAGCTACTATTATGCCGATGACGTCTGTACAATGAAAGGAAATGAAAATGTTATAGATACTTGAGAAGAAATACAAATAGGAACATAGGTAGTTAACTTCACCGTGTGAATTATTCATACCTATAACATTATCACGTGTGCATAGACGTCGCGGGATAAAAGGTGGTGCGTGTTGGTAAGGAATGTCAGGACAATCCTCAACAATGCCAAGAAGTCTCGTTCTCGGTGTAAAAGCCAACTTCAAATTGTTGTTGACCACATTCCTTTCTCCATCTATCACAACATCAACCGAGAGCTTGGAGATGTGGTAAACTTTGCCAACATTGGGCATAGATCTCCATCAAGTAATATCAGCATCACCTTCTATGCTGGCAAATATCTCATCACACTATAAAATAATCGATTGCATTGATAAGCAATATACTTGTACACAGTGGGAAAATTTTCAACAACTTCAACAAACCAATACCTAATAGTCCATGAATATAACTTTGCATAGTGTGCGGTTCTCATATACTCAAACCGTCATTGACCGTATGAGTCGAGCAATTAGTGTCACAGATCTATTACAAGGGTTGATGGCATAGAAGTATGTACTAAACCTGACATGTCTGTAATCGTAAATAAATAAAAGAAAATAGATGAGTATGATCCAAATGTAGCAAACACATCATGATTGTAAAGGAAAGAATATTAATGTAAATAACACTATAATTTTTGATTATAAAGGGACTAACAAAGCATTAGGAATGCCATTAAAATTTTCTTAATGGACAATATTTTTAGTCAAATTGTGAGGCACATCCCTTTTGTTGCAAATTAAAAACTTCATCCTGAAGGAGAGGTGACATGAGAGATAGCTACGTATAGTTGACCGTGGGAAAATATAGGTTTTGAAAGATAAACTCCTACATATTGTAATGTTTAACCTTGACTTTTAAAAATTGTCATTGCGAAACCCAATTTCTGAGGGAATTGCCTCCTCTTCAAGGTAAATGGTGAGTCCTTAGCTAAAGGACTTAAGTTAACTCATAGGGTAGTCACCACTTACCCAATATTCCTTTCGGCCAAGATTTTGGCTTGGACAACCTTACTACCAAGTCTTTCAATAATGAAGTGAGTGTCATTACATAACCTAATTGATGGGTTAAGATTTCTTAGTAGAACAACACAGACACCAACTTTCAACTGAATTTCATAATTCAGGAATTCTGAAAAGTTCATACCATGTAGCATCTCTGGCGGATTAATGTCATCAATAACAGAATAAATGTTAGTTGCTAGGTATGTGTGAGAACTCAGGTATGTACGGCGACTACTAGGAACCATTGATAGAATTCTGGAATTTATTTCATCCATAAAAGTGTTTGATGGTGCCAATATGTAACAGTCCTGAAAGTATGACTCATTTTTGTATCTCTCCACTAAACCTAGATACACAAATTCGATGACGTTCTTGAGGTTGTTGTTGTCATTCTTGATAAGAAATTCTTTCGAAATCTTAATCCAATCCAGTTCACTACCACCTAAAAATGAGTATCCTTACACACAACCATTACCAATATTCAAAGCTCATTTTGTAAAACTCCACAACTGCTCACGTTCATTGTCACTTAAATTTGAATGCATAAGCTACATGTTGGTTCTAAGATGTTGAATATTATAATAAGAACAAAATGATACCCTTGATATTGAAGATGCAACGATATCTGCTCTACTACCCTTTGTGACAACAGGAAGTACTTACCTAAAATCACCTCGAAAAATGATCGCACCAAATATTTGGTTCCAATTGCATAGATCTCGTAAAGACCACTCAACTGCTTCTACCATGTAGCAATGGGTCATAGGATCCTCATTCCATATGAGAAGGGATGTTTCCCTAATTGGCTGTGCTAATTTAGCTATTTAGAAATAGAGCATGTAGATGTTTCATTTGCATCAATTGGTACCAAAAAGTGATAATAATATAGCTATTCTAGAGGATGCCATGGATAGCACTACCAAGCCTTTTGACCTGAAATCTGTTATGACAGTTTTCTAAAGATATGTTTTCCTAGTTCCCCCACTGCCATAAATAAAGAAGCAACCTCCTTCTCCATATTTATCTATGTGAATAACGGATTAAAAACTCGCACTTAATTTGAATTCAATGTTGGTAGCAACATGTCAAGGTTATGTTGCTCTTGTTCTTGATCATAATCAAGTTGTTCTATGATAAGCTTATTACCAGTTGATACACCAGATTAGGTGAAGGCAAAGGCGTAGGAGGGTAGTCTCTTAATGATCTACCATTCTTATTCAAAATCATCTCAATTTTATAAAATCCAAGGTCCTGTTGTTGTTCCACACTAATCTGTAAACTGTGTTCTCTGAGATCTCTTTCTATTCATCTTTATAAATCATTAGTAAGGTCTTCTTAATATTGTTCTCACAATCGATGGGGCTCATACACTTCTGAGAACATAAGCATTAAACAGAACATACTCTGAAGTTTAGCCCCTATTGCCTATAGTGATGCTTCTGCTTATGCCTCATGCCACTTGTTAGCATCATCAACTAGCCCTCATGCCAAGCAAGCTTCCTTAAAAGTTTAATATAAGATTCCACTGACAGTTCTTAAATCCTTATATGAGGTAGCTTCCAGAACAATGTGTAACAATATTCGCAGACAGTGTCTCTCGCCCATGTTTGGGTGAGCACAGGGTAGTCAATCGATGCATGCCCTTTGTTTTCTTTTAGTCTATTTCCTCATTCCTTTATTCCTAATATAATAAGATGGGAATGTTGTATAAGTGTAACGCCTTGCTTGGATATCTTCAATATTCACAATGAACCAACCTATGAGTATAATAACCCTCTGCACTCCTTCTTTCACAACCCTATGAAGTCGATCACGATCATTAAATATAACACATTGTTATCCCAACAAGTGGTATAGTGATAATTCAATAGATGGATAACATTGCGTGATCTCGAATTCAAATATTCTCCAAACAGCATCCACTCGTGACACATAACAATAATCCGAGTATTGTTTAATCTCATTGACGTCTTCATAGTTAGAAGGACCAATTCCATGTATTCTGGATATTATCTTCCATGATTATGGTTGCTCTGTCAGCTTCCTTATGCAGTGTTTGTGAAGGTACTTAATGACCTTCTTTGTGCACATTATTCAACATTCATATGTACATCATATTTCGCACACAGATCACGGTTATGTGGTTTTACCCATTTATTGTCCATTCTCTTACCGCAAATAGTTACACTTCGATCGTCATCCTAATGCCTATATTTCACAAAACCATTTTCTTCAATACTGGTCTCATTATAAAAACTGTTAGGGTAATGCTTTGTGGACGTGTTATTGTCTATGAATGGAGCATATGGGATATCAGTGCCACATGGACCATGTATCATATGTCTTGCAACAGTTTCGAATGTAAGGGGGTCAGTGTCTTCTTCAGGGAGCTTTACACATAAAGTACAGTCGATATCTTCGGTACATGTGGGCTTATCCTCACTTGTAAGGGTTAATAATATATAGGCATGTGATAATCCTTGTTCTGTAATTCAACAACATGTATATCTACATATGCAACAGAGGAGTATCAGTTATGGGGATTAAAATAAATGGCCATCAATAAAGTAAGATTGAGATTTTTAATATGCAAAATACATGACATAGTTAGATAACAACATTACCTATAATGACTTTGCTGAAAAGATTTCTCTCTTTGAAGTCTCGTTTTAACTCTTTTAGCCTTAAGCGAAATACTCGAGCAGCAATGCCTGGTCTGTAATTCGCATATTGGCCTGGTTGTTATGCTAAAACTTCCTGGATTTCTGGCCGATTAGAATTGCATGTGAATGTGACAAAAAAAATTTGGATAGCCTATTTGATTACAGATGGCCACTGCATCCAAAAGGTGTTGTCTCATATAACGTGGCCCACCTGTGAATGATGC